>CABFOW010004113.1:7411-40311 GCA_902141385.1 Timema californicum | reverse complement strand
GGGGGGGGGGTTGTACCCTCAACCCCCGCCCCCCTCTGGATGGCACTGGTGAGTGGGGTACTTACAATGTCTATACGCAGCGCTCAGTCTCCGAAAAAATTACATCACAAGAGGCCGGACACGCTCCAGGGTCATAAGCTGAGACCCCAACTGACAGTTTATTTTTATTTATCACTATTGAGATCTAGGTATTAATTTTAAAGACAAAAATAGTCTCATGCTCATGTCAGGCAGTCTCTGAAGCCTGAATGAATGTTTGAATCCAAAATAGGTGCTCAGAGTGTTCAATGTTGTACTCATTTTAGTTTTAAGTAGTTCTATCCTATTCTGAGTAACTAGATGTATATAATGACGCTTTCTCCATTCTGAATTATGTAAAATTGTAGCAATAGAGCTCATTTAGTGAACAAATACAATGGGATCAAGAAAACTGGCTTTGGTCTTATTTTCATTCTTCATTAAACGTTAAGATACAATACTTAGAGAAATTGCAGTTACTACCTCAAAATGGTTACCGATTACACTTTTTACTGGCTTGAAGGAAGAAACAAGAGCTCTGATCCCTACAACATTGCAAAATAATCAAAACGTATAGGGCACGTACTACTTCAGAATGGTTACATATTACATTATTTTATGTGTTCAAGGGGAGGAGTTTAAGAGGTGCGAGAAAGGTCCAGTGATTTTTGTTGTTTTTATGTTAAAACATTTTTTGACCCAAATAAATAAAATATTGCTTCATTAGAAATATTAAGTTACATCTTTTTCATATAGTAATATCAACATCTATTGTTGAATATCTGCAACTAAAATGAAGAAATTATCTCACAAACATTTTCATCCATTTAAAAAGTTTCTTAGATAATGCTGTTGTGCTCTTGAGATATATTTAAAAACTTTTGGTATCACCATGTGGAAAAGAATCCACTCGTATGTTTCTACTGAATAAATATTTTATTTATTTGGGTCAAAAATTTTTTGACACAAAAACTAAAAAGAAAAAACACTGGACTTTTCTCACGTCTCCTACATCCCCACCTCAAATGATTGCCATGGAAACTGATATGGCTATGTTGATAGTCATTTATTCGTAAGAAGTGAATCTTCATCACCAATATGGCTCATATGTGTGTGTATGTCCATTTCCCTACAGAACACCTTACCCGAATTATTCTACCAAATATCTTCTCATTCATTTTTAGGTGAGGAGTTATGTTCATGGGGAAGAAGTTCCTCCAAAGTGAAATTTGTATAAAGTGCAGTTTATCTGAACTATTTTAGTGAAGAAATCACATCTATATTTTTAATATTTTTGAAAAACATTATAAGTTGTAGTAAGGAAACCATATTTAATCGTAGTTATAATAATATAATTCAATGTAAAGTAATAGTTACAATGTGAGGTAGAAAATATGTTTTAATTTGTACTGAGTCTAAGATCAATTGAGAATTAAGATATGAATACTGTATTTAATATCTAGGAATCCATTAATATTGACATTATTATATTATATTATATTTATTATATTGAAGCCATTAATATTGACATTATTATATTGTTGATTTGAATAATAATGTTATTATTAATGGCTTCTTAGATATTAAAGACAGTATTCATATCTTAATTCTCAATTGATCTTAGACTCAGTACAAATTAAAACATATTTTCTACCTCACATTGTAACTATTCTTTACATTGAATTCTATTATTATAGCTACGATCTATATTTTTAGGTTAGGCATTATGGTAAGGAGACAGGAGGCCGCTCCCCCTCCCCCATATTTATTAATTTTTATAAAGTACATGTTATCAGAATAATTTGAGTGAATAAATCCCATCTCTATCATTTTCAGGTGAGTTACGACAAGGGGAGCAAGACCCCCCTAAGTCAAATTTTTATTAAGTACACTTATATTTTATTTATATTTATGTATCTCCCCATTTTTTCTCAATTATTTCGTGGGTTTAAATGCATCTACTTGGTTGACGTAGAAACTGATTCTTTTAGTCGGTCGTTATTGAGAAGTATATAAATATATTCTAATTTACTATAATATATGTATAATTGTTTGTTATAATATTTATATAAATATAATTTCTATATACATATAAATATAATTTTTATATAAATATATATACAATTTTATACTTCCTACTAACTACTGACAAAAAACAAATGTCTTAAATATTTAAAATTAAATTTATATATATATATATATATATTGACATAGTATGATTCCTGGTTTTATTTAATAATATGAAGGCAATTATAACAAGCAAAAAACGCCAACATTACATTTGAATGTGGCGCCAACGGGCAGGTTTGACTTTTAGTACCGCATACAACCACTGCTAGCGCTGAGAACTATTCATACTCGATACGTAGGAGATATCGATCAATACTATCATTTATCTATGCTCACTTCCTTCCTTACAAGAAGCTGAGTAGGTAGAGTCCATGTAGATCTTAATCCGTGTTTTTATCGGAATCTACATCTTGCATGTCGTTAATTGTCGTGAATATGACATAATAGTCGGGCATTTAAATTAAAGTCAATAACGTGTAAAATATCGAGCAAAAAACTGTTTATCTACTTAAAGTAAAAACTATAAAATACCAGGAATTTTAATTTCTAAAATAAGTTATCACCTCTTTTTAATCATTATAAATACAGGATAACTAACTTGGACCCGATTTAATCATGATAACAAATGTCACCCTAATGGTGGCGAATAAACGTAATATATCAGGCTAGCTCTTTTAAACGTTACATGGGCTAGGGATAATAAAGGCTTAATTTAGAGGAAGTGCCTCAACATTTGCATGGAGGTAGAGTGGAAAACCATTTAGGAAAACCAACCTCAGTGCACCTGTCTGGGATAGATCTTCAATCTCCCCATCTTACGCAGTCCAGTCCAACACGAGAGTAGTGCGTTGGACCACGCGGCCATAAAAGTGGGCTATTCTTAATTTGTTTGGTCAAAATTCGATCAGTTGTAATTGAGTTTCAATCCCTCGCCATTAGTACACGTGATCAATATCCTAGTAATTTGTGAACGGTATAAAATAAAGTAGGTTGATTGAAAAACAAATAAGCCTAAAAACAACAACAACATTGGGAACAGAGTTGATAATACTTGTACACAAATATAGTTAATTTTGTTTCCTCAAGTAAATCGTAATACCTGTGTATATACAAGGAAGATAATGCTAAATATACTTCTATTTAAACTTGTTTTACCCACTTCAGTGGTCGAATGGTTCTCATATTAGAATTGCCTGCTTAGTAAGAAGAGATAAGGTTTTGAATCACGTTCAGGTGTGCTGAGGGTGGTTTTTTTTTTATAAACTATTTCCTACACTTCTTTCACGCAAATACGGGTAGATTACCTCTAAAAATGCCTCCTTCCTCACCCCTACCCCATTAGAGTAAATACAATTTTTGTGTATAGCTTGAACAGGTATTAAGATGCGGTAGTAAAAAAAGTTTTTGTGAAGCCACAACATCCACTTTTGTGCACGTATAAGGTTTTAATGTAATGCTAGTAATTTATTAGAAGTGTAATCAAACCAGCTTCTTATACATCACATATATATTATAGTGTATTTTTTATAACGTAGTCCAAGCTTATTTTAAATTAGCTTTTTATTAGAATATGTTAGACCTTAATTATAGTTTTGTCTATTTATAAGAGGGTTGAAAAATAATTTAATTTGAACTTAAAGCGATACATTTTCATCAACTTTCATGTAGATTATTTTAAAATACTTCGTTTTATTTGAAACGTACGAGTGCCACATTTCAGTTTAAATAGAGTGTAGGCCTACACTCCATTTACTCTGAACGCTAGCAATCTTACCTTAACTGAGTCTAGTATGGTCCTGTCTTACAAATCTTATAAGCTGCATCATAGCGTAACATGTAGAGGTAAATTCACTACCTTTCATGGTAAATGGAGTGTACATATCATAATGTGAGAGTAAAAGGGTTCTATCTAATAATTTTGAGTGGTCTTTACTACAGGGTTTATGTACCAAAAATTTAATAAAACTCTACACATCTTGGTTTAGTAAGTAAATATAGAATAAAACAGGCTTTGAGTATAAAATTAATTTTATTCTAGAATAAAAAGTTCGTAAATGTGAAAAACATTTTACTAGCAACCTTTTCCAAGATATGATGTTTCCATTTACTTTTTTAAGTTTTAAGTTTAATCCTAATTGAAAGCACCTCATTACTTGAAGTGATAGCTGTGTACATAAATATATATAGAATTTCTTACAAACAACCACACGTAAAAACTGTGGCTGTGAAATATTCTTTCCAGGGTGTTTCTGTGTTCAGGAAGTGGACTATATTCACTCCTTATCAAATAAAGCAATGGCTTTTTGTGAATTAAAGTTACCCATTTCAGTCATAATAATATGTCTGGTAGTAAGAAGGAAAACCTTTTATAGCATTACCTCTCTCCAAAAATATAATTTCAAATATTAAATTTCTCATTTTTCAAATACCTTTCTCATACATTACACAGGTTAAGTATACATAATAAGTGTTCAATAATATAAACAAACTTGACTATTCAAATCGTAGGTTTACTGTAGTAAGTAACAGATTACAAACATACCCCAGCATAGTGTGGTAAGCACAAATGGCTACGAGTCTTGGGGTTCCGGGTTTGATTCCCGGCTGGTGTCATGGGCAGTTTTCCCCAAAGTGTAGTTACCTCAAGAGTCACCAGGGTTTTGTTAGTTTGACTTAGGCTAGGTTTAAGAGTTTCCACTGGTTCCACACCCTTATATTCACCATCACCATCACCTCTTCTCATTGGTACATGGGCAGAGTCTTTACGGAGAGGATGTAGGCTATGATTAGTACATTCGGGTGTATCCTGGACAAAGGTACGCTATTACAGACACGCATATATAAGATACTAACCAAAAATACTATAGAAAATGGCCCATCATTAAATTCAATTGTACGTTGGTCCAATCTAAATGGAAAGTGTAAAAATAGGCGCTGGCTTAAACTTCGCCAATATAAATACATTATTGTTATTATTCATCTCCGCATCTCACTACCTGCTTAGGTTATACTTATATATGAATTACTCTAATGAGGTAGGGATGAGGAAAGAAGCATTTTAAAGGTAGTTAATCAGAATATACGTGGAAAGAGAGTGGGAAAACATTCAGGGTAAAAGTATCTCCGGCCGGGATTTGAACCCCAATCTCCCCGTTATCAGCAGACCAGTCTAACACGAAAGTGACGCCTCAAACAATTCAACCACTGAAGGGGTTATTATAATTGATATCATTAATATATCTTATGTAAAAGTGAACTATCTTATTCAATCGATGACTTGAATGCCGCAGCCTGACGGTAAATGTTATGAAGCTTCACTACCAAGAGCATAGTATCTAAACACTTAACCATAGGCTAATTAAAAATAAGGATTCAGCGTTCTTTATTTACTATTAATATCTATTATTATTATTATTATTATTATTATCAACGTGTCTTACTACCCGTTCGTTTTACACGCACTTACGCTAGTGTGTAATGGTAGGGTGATGTGAGGTGAAATGGAGGACCTACAGTTTAACGTGGGATCCAAACCACGGTGGAGGCCTGGCATGCCACACATTCACAAGCTGTGATTAATACACATCTTGTCAGAGATGAAGGAAGGGTTTGTCAATCAGATACATTTATGCTGGG
Organism: Timema californicum; assembly: GCA_902141385.1. Taxonomy (NCBI): domain Eukaryota; kingdom Metazoa; phylum Arthropoda; class Insecta; order Phasmatodea; family Timematidae; genus Timema; species Timema californicum. The sequence continues at coordinate 34,587 of CABFOW010004113.1, read as the reverse complement.
ACCAAGGGTTGAAACCTAGACCCCGAGCACAGAAGTCTGACACCTTACCTCTAGACCACCAGGTCACCGACTGTATTAGCTATTATATTAATAAAATGCCAACAGTGAAAATATTGCTTTATTATTATTATTATTGTAAATTTGTTAAATAAACTTTTACTTTTGATAGAACCGTTTGGATTAACTTAATTGAAACTGTGTGCTAGCACCACGTCTTAATACCCTTTCTGTTTATACGCTAATGTACTAATTTCACTAATGTTCCAGGGATTAGTAAGGTTATATTTACATAAGATTTACCCAAATTTGGGTGGGGGAAGAGTGGAAAACATTTTTTTGAAAAAAAACACCTTCAGTACACCCAGCCGATATTCGAACCTCTATCTCCCCGTTATCGGAAGTCTATTCTATTTATAGAGTAGCGCTTTATACCATGGGGCCGCCGAAGCCATTCTGATTGAAACTAGCCTCAAGAGTAAGCCCAAGGATATTTGAAAATATATCAAAAATAGTCGTGTGAACATAGTCTCCTCATCGGACTTGGCATTAAATTTAAACCCACTTCAGTGCCCTCATGGTCTAAGGAGCTACTCTCGTATAGACTAGACTGCCGAAGATGGAGAGATTGGCGCTCGATCCCAGTCGAGTGTACTGAGAGTGATTTTCCCTATATATTATTATTATTATTATTATTATTATTATTATTATTAGCACCGCGTCTTACTACCCGTTCGGGTTATACGCACTTACGCTAATGTGTAATGGTAGGGTGATTGTGAGATGAAATGGAGGACCTACAGTTTAACGTGGAATCCAAACCACGGTGGAGGCCTGGCATTCCCCACATTCTTTCCCTATATAACTTCCCACTCTCTCTCTCCATGCAAGTGCGAGCACACTTCCTCTAAATTCAAACTTAATGATCCCTAATCCATTAGCATAATTAATGCATAAGCGTGCATCCCAAGTGGGTGATAAAACGCGGTGCTATCAAACTCACCTAACAACGTGCTTATGGCGCTCGACCCAGTATTTAATGGCTGATCGCACGACCATCTCCTGTTTCTTAGTCAGCCCATTGGGACCAATCGTACCACCACCTTGGACGGTTGCCAAAGCGCCCGATTGTTGACGAAAGCCAGAAAAGTCGTTAGTATTACTATAGATCCCACGAAGATTAAGGTCGAGTCCATCTGAAAACACATGTTTTACAATTGTAATTGCAGAATTTGGAAGCTTGATCAAATTGTATCTGTAACACATTCAATTTAATTATGAAACAATCGATTACTATATATATATATATATATATATATATATATATATATGTGTGTGTGTGTGTGTGTGTGTGGGTGGGTGTGGGTGTGTGTGTGTGTGTGTGTGTGCTATCCAGAGATCGTCCTATGATCAAGTTCATTCTCCACTCATATGTTAAGGCAGAGTCTGTGATGGACGTGAGAATTACATCAGCTTCTAAAAGCTATCATGGATATTACAACCACTGGCAACTCAGTTGTGTCTAAATTATTTATGTTATTATAATCATTAATCCCCACAAGCTTCACCTTTCATATATATACTTAATTGTATAGGGTTGCTTTCTTCCATGGATAGATCTATTTTTTACAAGTGCTATGATCATATACACATTATAATAATATAAATATATTTCTTGACCAACTTGTATTGAAATTCCTCATCAAAAGCAATTAAATTTAATAAAAAGATTTCTTTTCATTTTATGTTATGAATCAATTTTGTGCACATATGTTTATGAGTTGGTTGAATATAATATTAAATGCTACATGTATGCAATGGAAAAAATAAATTAATTTGTCGATAGTGGCTCAAAGAATATAACTTTTAAGGATTTAGATTTACTAACAGTTCCACGATGTTAATCTTCATAAATTTTGTATATACTTTTCAGGAAGAGTAATTGAGAAGATATATTAAAATTAGCCAGTGGCAGACCTTTTTATTTGGTCTAAGGAGGAGGGGGAGTTATTTAATAAAACCGAATATAAGGGTAACTTTGTTGGGGGGGGGGGGAGGATATTAAAATTCTTAAACCAAAAGAAAGCCTTTCAACCCGAACCAAGCTTTTCTAATTTAGATTAATCTAACAGCTATTAGGATTTTTTTTTAAAGGATAATTGGGGATTAGTGTGTTCTCCTTCAACAAACAGCCAAAGATTTACTTTCTTAAATTATATTTGATTTTCTACGCGTCTTACTCCCCCTTTGTACATTCCTATACTTACACTATTTTAAGGGCATATCAAGGGGATTAGATAGTGTAAACAAAAATAAGGCATACACTTGTAAATAAATGTATTTATTTGTTCTAACAATAGAAATACATTATTTCAAGCATAGTAATTTCAACAAATTAAATGAGCCTCTTAAGGGGGTCACCTAGGTAAGAGAGAAATTGCTGAGCGGACGTTATGCTCCAGCGTAATATTTAATTCTACGATGCTTTATTTCAAAATTTGACTCACGTCAAAAAGACAGATTCCAACAGGACTCTTTTTCCTTAACAACCCTATAATTTGAGTTTTATTAAAAGAAAGAATTTGTGCGAAAATGCTCATTTTCAATGACATAGGAAGCTTATTTGAAGACCTGTGAGATTAGCCATGATGAAAAATATCTCTAGGCTTAGCCTTCCTATAACAAATACAGTCATTTTTTTATAGACTTACAGCATAAAATTCTAAGCTATATGAGAACTAGCAGCGATCTTTCCTCTTTAACTCAAGATAATAAATTTCGTAGCTTTCTTTACCCTCTTTCTTATTGACATGACAAAGGGTGGTTGTAGGCGAACCACGAAAGGCAATATAATCTTAGAGAAAATAGAGAGGTAGTTTCAGAAAACGACACGGACAATTTTATTTAATCCATGTAGCCTGACGATGATTGATACTTTCTCACTGACCGAGGTGGAAACCTTAACATGGTCGTAAATAAAATTAGGGTAATCCAAGGTAAAATTATATCAATATATTATGCATATATATTTAAAATATGAGCCTTATGATATGTGGCTGAGTAAACAAAACAATATAAATACTGTTAACAAAACTGGCAAGGGGTAAGGGAGAAAGAGGTCGTTCACATTAAATTTGGAACTGTGGCTTCTTACTTGAATATTGGGGCACGTCTTTAATTCTACCACAAATTAAGGTTCACGGATAATTTAAAACTAATTAATATTTTTTCATATTTCAAGACTATTATGTTTTAAGTAAATGGCCCTTAATCACACTTGGCCAATTGAATAGGGTATGTGTCTCTTATGGATTCAAGAATGTGCTCATACCACTCTTAGCTCCGACATCTTTACTTAAATATCTGATTATGTGGATATGGCGATGAACTGCAGTGTGCTGTGTTTTTGGTATCCTATTACAATTTGAATGGATGATAATTATCGGTAGTTTCACATTTTGGTGGTGTCTGTTCATAGTTAGGGTGTACTTTTATGAAGTCAGAATATGTAGTAGTCTGTAAAGGTAAGTATTTAAACAATGATATGGATAAGTTAAAAAATAGAGAAGATTGGAGTAAGCCGTAGGGGATCGTAAAATTTCCCAAGATACCACACGACTACGAGGAAATCATAAATGTTTGAAACCCACTGTTCTAGACTAAAGGCACTCATGTTCAAATATTTCCAGGGGAAGGCTCCATTGACCTTCTTGACCAACAGTGGTTAAGAGTATTCGGCCCCCGAATCACCCCTGCAGCTTTTAAAGAACTGCATAGCCATTAATTTTCTCAGAACATGCCACTGATTAATAACTTGAACTGAACCAAAACTCAAGTAAATAAAGTGTTTGCCTGGACCCGTATTTTATATGCCGCAGATATAAGGTGAGATATTCTCCTTCTGTGTATAATAAGAAGTTCATAATCTTCCAAATCACTCAATTTTCCTGGTACTACCATCTATTTTTAAGATAGGATGGAAGGGGATGCAAGAAAAGGCCAATGTTTGTGTAGCTTTTAAGGCAAAACTTTTTTTTGTCAAAAATAAATAAAATATTGCTCCAGTAGAAACATAGAGCTCAGTTTTATTCTCATGTTGACATCAACAGTTGTTGAATATCTTTCATGAACAGAGCGGCATTAGATGATAAACTTTTTTAACTAGGAGAAAAAGTTCTCATTGAATTACAGGCCACCCTTGAGAGGTATTAAGAATTGTTGATATTATCATGAGATGAAAATTAAACTCTATATTTCTATTTAAAAATTATTTGATTTGTTTGGGTCAGAAAAAGTTTTAATATCAAAACTAAAAAAATACTGGCCTTTTCTCATGATTCATTACGCTCACCATATTATACTTATTTTTACATTTTTCGTTGTGTTATTCCAATAGTTCTTGAATAGTTGTGATAGGCATCACGAAATTCGACAAAGATTGTTCCCCTCATTAAAATAAATCTTGGCATATGTCACTCTGCTCATGACAAATATTAATAACTGTTGAGAGTACTATGTGTAGGAAATAAAAATGAATGTATCTAATAAAGCAATATTTTATTTATTTTAATTTAAAAAAAATCTAAAAATACAGGCCTTATCTCTCGTTTACATCCAACCCCCGGTGTTACATGTTAACAAAAGAAGAACAAATAATGCATCGACATTATGGCCAGGCTTAGAGGAGAAAAGAATCACCCTTGGTATTGTTACAAAACAATTCAACACGGATTGATCTAAACTTTAATGTTTTTAATATAAAATTATTTGCCACGTGTTGTTCATGGTATAAATACTACTTTTCAAATCGCAAAGCCAGCGTGCATATATACTAGGTATATTTGTAGGCTCATTTGAAGTTATTAGAGGTCTGGACGCATATCTTGTCGGTAGTTGGAAGAAAACGCCAATTTAGCGGGGATGGTTAAGAGTCGCCCTTAGTGTTTTCTTGCGATAAATTTATTAATGGGTCCTAAGTCAGTCAAAAGGAGTTAACTGTTGGCAGGCATGGATTAACCATCAAGAAATATAAGCACGTGCTTAGGGCACCAAGATACCATAGCATAAAACAGTGATGAATTTTTTTATATTTGGCTCTAGTTATTTGTTAGTTGTTGACTTATATTGCATGCTGCTATTTAGTGTTAAATAAATAAAATTAAAACAGTTTACATCTAACAAAGCAATGTGCTCTGGCGTGGAGGGTGATCTTGAAGAGAACTGAGTTTTTAACGTCTTATTTCATCTTCAGCACTAATTGAATCATAATGTCTTACCCGTGGCGGGAGGAAGTAAGGTGAAACTGTCCGGCCCCTAAAACTCGTCAGTTTCTGCGCATGACGTCAGCCTAGAGGGACTTGGTTTACTTCGAGTATTACGCGCTATGGCACGTTCACGAGCTATCTATAGATTTCAACAATATACAGTAGCCCCATGGCTTCTTTGGTGCTGACAGCTGCTAAACACATATTTTTGAAGATCATATGGTTCGGCGTAGGGATACATAATTTGGTCTGATAACTTTTCAAATCTGTGAGTTGTCAGCTGTTAGCTGTCAATCAGCACCAAAGAAGCCATGGGACCACTGTACCTTTTCTAAATTACTAAAGAATAATGTAGACGTATGTAGCGATCTTTTAGAATATGTATAGCAAGAATAATATGGGTGTGAAATAATAAAATTACATATATTTTAACATTATTAAGCAAAATGAACGAACTTGTTAAATTAATCAAACAAGGATAATAAAAACAATAGATTTATATTTTACTACTCAAAATATTATGATGCACATGTTAAAGAACACATCTTGTTTCAATAACTCCATCAATATTAAATTAAATTATGAATTTCAAACAAAATCCTTGACTTGAACGAATAAAGCACAAGAAAACCTTATATTGTTCACAACAGAAAACAAAACAAAATATAATATGTAACCAAAAAAAGCAAAGTTTATTTAAAATTCTTTAACTCATTATTAAGTAAACTTATATTCCTTTATCATTATACGCACCTATTTTATAACTGAAATATTAAGGCATTATCTATTTTGATTTTTTTTAAATCTCTGATTGGAAATTACTGTTTTTACTTTCTCATATAAATATAACATAATACAATCGTGAAAATTTTCAACCTTAAAATTTTGATAAATCTTTGCGTTTAATATGTCCCATCCCCCCCCAAAAATGGAGTTTACAATTATGTACGTCCCTGGGTATTGATCCTAGAATATTTAATGCATTTCAATCAAACTTGAAATTGGTATTTAGTATGGCTATACCTTAGTATTTTTATTCAGACGCTAGCTCTTAAATTAAGGGTAATTTACGGAAAATTGATTTGTTAAAAAAAAATTTTTTTCGCAAGTTGCTTTAACGATTTAGTTTAAAATGAATATCTAATGAGTGTTTACCTGACAAACACTGTATACTGGATTCCCGGGTAAAAAATCATTTATGGGCAGTTTGCTAATGAGTATTGGTTAATTTCTTCTAAATGGCTCTAGCTTTCTGCATTTTTGTGGAGAATAAAGTAAAATTCGATATTGCAAAGACTTCTGGAAATCTTCTTATGCAACATTATCAGAACAGAATGTGGCTGGATGGAAATGTTATAATTAGCTTAGTAGAACTAGTCTAATTTAATGAAGAAATAATTTTGTAAATATAAAAATTAATATGAAGGAAACAATATCAAATTATTTTAAATATTTAACAAGACTCTTAAAAAAATATAAAATTATAAATGTTACATTCTTATTTTTCCTCCACTTCCATCTGAGCTATATGCATTTATTTACACAAAATAATATGGATATGAGAAATGTAAAATTTAGAGAATATATACCCTCATCTTATTACGAAGAGAGGAGGAAACCATTTATGAAAACCCACCCGTATCACATTCAGCTGAGAATTAAATCTCAACCTCCCCCGTCACTATCAAACAAGAGTAGATTGGCTTGACCAAGGCTAGGAACATTTGATCACCTATGCCTGTAAAACTAAACAATCAAATCACTTGGTGTACATCTATGATAGGAGTTTCCAATTTAATCAAGCCAGAAGCCCACAGTTGAACCCTCGTAATATAGTAGCGGACTGCAATATAATCGGATAATTTCTGTCAATTTATGCAAAAATGAGAAAAGGTATTTAAATGTGAATGAAATAATAAGTCATAATTTAAACATGTTTAATTAAATATCAAACTAAAAAAAATATATTCTTTGCTAAGTAATACAGCAAATGTAAGGAAGAAATTATTTGGAGCTTTCATGCATTTATTCTCACGCTAGTCAAAACTTTCTGTTTCTAGGATGAAACACCAAATTTTTGAAATAAAATTCGTGGGCTACCAGTTGGGAGCCCCCGATCTAGAGCAATAGCTTAGTATTGTTGAAATATTATATGAAGGAAAACCATGTAAGGATTGCCCATTATAAGCATAATTGTAAAGGTGTTAATATACATAACATTGTTGGAAATACGAATTATTATATTATATGTGTAAAATTTAAAAGTACTGACAAGTAATAACAAATTGTAACAATAGCAGAAAAACAAAGAAAATATAATACCCTCGAATTAAAACGACAAAGAAGAGAAAATTCCTATTAATAAAATACAAGCTACAGTATTGCTAAACTTAAATACTCAATTTTCAGTTTAATCTGATATGTTTGTCCACTTCTATAAAAAAATTATCCACGCACATCGTCGGGAAAGTGTACAAAGTCAACAAACAGTCTTATCAAGTTTGATTTGTCGGTGATGGGGAGATTTGAGGCTTAAATACCAAGCGGGCTTACTTACGATGTTGTTACTATATGGTTTTCCATCCTCTCTCGACGCAAGTTCCTATCTTATTGTTATAAATGTGAGGACGGCCTGAACAGGTTAAGAGGTGGGGCTCACATTATAATTTTTTTTTATAAATACAGGTCTACTAGTGCTAATAAAATAGTAGGACCTTACGCAAAAATACTAACAAAATTAATTAATATATACCCACTCCAGTTGTCGAAGCACCAAAGTGGGAGGTGGGGCCCTTTCCTAAATAGTTTCCCACACTCCCTCCACGCAAATACAGGTACATTTAATCTAAATTCAACCATCTTCCCCCTAGCATATTTTCGTGGTTAAATATGCATATAGCTAAAATGAGTAAGATTACATGGTGTCACAAACACATTTATTTAAAAAATCTTCTACATGATTTTGGATTTTGATTGGATTAACGGCAATTATAAGGCTTGAAGACCCCGGAGAGCAGCTTATTATTACTATTAATATATATACAATATTTTAATGAATGTTTGTACAATTTATCTTTAGAGTATGAAACATTGTAATATATCATATTATTTTAGTATAGTCAGAGAAAATTACTTAGAAGATTTCAGATTAAATTTGTCCTCCCTGTTACATGCTACTATCCACTTTCTTTTATTAAGTTTATCCTCCAGAAAACTAAGATATTTAATATTGCTGCCAAACTTGGTATGATTCCTAATTTTAAAAACATTTAAACACATCAAATAGGTGTTATATTTGCCTGGTTTCCCTCAAATTGTCCCTTCTTCAGCTACTCGACTCCACCGAAGCTGACGTCACGCCAAGAAGGAAGGAGTGGGAGAACATGCGCAAGGTTTCACCTTTACTTATTCACACCACGTGTCTTACCAGCTTAGTAATAGAAGGACTGATGGGGAATCATTTTTGAGCTTCTTTAATCAAGCCCTGACTGTTTGGTCAGTGCAAGATCAAATTTAATTAATTCGGAATCACTCATTTTCTTTAAACACCCACCCCCAAACACATACACTTTGCTCATCATAGCTATTAAATAAATATAGGAATGTTGCCCAAAGTTTGTAGATTGATACATTTTACCTAAAAAAATAGAAAAAATGTATACTAATAGATGATGATGAATCTTGACGTTTTGAACTCAAAAAAGTTTTTCAATATGTCAGTCCTCATATCTGACCGTCTGTATACCTGTGTGCACCTGGGATTACGGTTGTATTGATTTAATTGATTTCGTTCAAACTTAATACTTAGACACTATCAAATTTAATGGTGATTTTGATTCGTGCTGTAAAATTAAGAGTGGTTTACTCACGACTGATTTTTGAAAGTTAGAAATTTTTTGAAAATTGCCCTGGTGATTTTGTTGAAATTGTATATCTGAGCATTTCTCAACTAGTAATATTAATTAGATTCCTCCCGTCTATGTTAAGAGGTTCAAAGGTATGTGTTGTCTTAGGCCACAAAGATTTTTTAGATTATCTTATTAGATTATGAAAATGAATAGAAAAATTTGCTAAAAAAAAATAATTTTGAATAGTGTAGAATTTGAGTATTTCTAATAAACGAAACAAATTAGTAAAATATCGACATTTAATAAAAACTTTTAACTGTATGAAAGGGGCAAGACCATACCAAATATTAGATTAAAATTGAAATATATTTCAAAAGTGTCCATAGAAGAACTCAACATTTTCGAAAGACACATGTTTCAAATGATTCCACCCCAAACTTAGTAAGCAGAGATTCTTACCTTTTCCTTTAGGATGTAATTGTTAAATACTCAAATTGTGTGGCCCAAAACTGTGAAAAAAATTGTTATCCAGTCTAACTTTAAAAAAAATCAACATAATGTAGTATTATTTAGCAAAATGTTGGCAATTACGTTGTAGTTAAGATTGATAAGAGGACGAAGAGCTCACGATATTTATTGATACCCTTTAGTCTCTACTAAAGCATTAGATTGTAAAATTAAGGTAGAGTCCGAATATAGTCCTATTTAAACAAATATTATACTTAAAAGCAAAGATTGTGCCTTTATTTGTGGTCGATCAGTTATATTGTTAGGCACATCGAAAGTTATATGCTTCCAAGTGAATTTCAAATAAACCTGTTAAAATATGCAAACATGTTTCCCCCATTATAAATTATTTTACTTATTTTAGTGAACATGATTATTTTTGCTTAAATTTATCTTTATCACATATTTGTATTTTTTTTTCTAACCACCTACTTTAAAATAATAGAATGAATATCAGTATAAATATGTTATTGATCATCATTTACTCTTTTAAAATCAATTTAATTAATATCAAATATTATTCTTGACAATAAATATGACCATCTAAACTCTCAAGTATCCTTTATTATCTTACCTGTGGACCCGCTGAGCAATGGGGCATGAGAAGAACTGGAGGCAGCTCGGAATAGTTCAGTAGTGTGAGGCATCAGTGTGTCCAGGGAGGCACTAATCTCCATGAGAGGCTTCATGATCTCCTTCAAGTGAACTAATTGTTGGCAAGTGTATATGAGCCAACAACAGAAGAGCACGTCCAGCAAGTTGGCGTGAGCCATTGTGATGAACAACCAATACAGCTGCAATACAACATTTACCATTTTGGCCCTCTGGTTTTGGTCGATGTGCACAAAAACCTTATAAAGTAGGATTTGGCTAATTCGACATTGGTTAATTCAAGAAATTGGATAATTCGAACTCATCACGATTCCCCATGAAATTTCTATTTAAATCAATGATAAAAAATAACATTTTATTAGAATTTTAGAATGAAATATTTGGATAATTCAAAGACTGCGCATTGTTAATTTTTTCGAGTTTGTATTCATTTCAAACCTAATTTTACAATATTTTTTTATTAACCCACCCCATATGCCGAGGATGTCAAATGAAGTTGGAGTTAACCTATTGACACATAGTAAATAAGAAAATTGGGAACTATGCACCGGTGGAGAGCGGGTTTCCTAATAAAGGGGATGTGTTGGCTCGCCTTTCATCAATTCTGATTTAAGTTTGCGAATTTTCTATGCTAGTTTTCCTAATTTTTATATTTTGTGTTTGAATTTTTCTGGTTTTGTAATCTATATATTTATTTTATATGTGTGTTGTATAAAGCATATGAAATGTGTGTGATTATATGAGGCATATTTTAAGGTTATTGATTTATCTTGTACCAGCTGCCTGAATATTTATGAAAATGGTTAATTCGAATTATGGATATTTCGAATATTTTAGAGATCCCTTGGAATTTGAATTAATACAATTCTACTGTATTTGAAAAAGGGTGTATGACGGGAGAAACCATACTTAACAGATTTGTTAATCATACTAAATACAGTAAGGCACTTGATGTATAAATATTAGGATTAATGTATTCTTGGATTATAAAATAATTACTCAACTCGCCTACTCTGGTTGATAGCGTTTTGCGTGTTCTTTAGCATTGATACAGCACTATGAACTTAGAAACTAGCATAAAGGTTCACCCACATAAGTCCACAACTTGAACATCTTATAGTGAGTGAAGATTAAAAAAACACAAAAACATAACTAAAAAAATGTTAAACACAAGAAAATATAACAAGATTTTTTAAATTAATTTTTTATTACCGGTTCAGGTTATAAGCATCGCAATTAAATTAAAGCTTAGAGTTCTAGTAGAGGTCACTCAAAAATTATTATACACTAACACATACATTTTAATTTATAATTTGTTTATATTAAATCGTTTATATGTTATTAATTATCCACTGACCTAATTTATCAAAGCCTACCGTCCCGTGTCTCAAACAATTAAAGTTTTAATTTAGTTGATAAAGGTAATATATTTTTAGTTAGAGTTTCAGCAGTTTTTCTACATGTGTAAACTTAATTTAAAATCTATAATTTTTATTTCCATCTCAACAATATAACTACACGAGGATAGCCCTGATAAGTATTATTATTATTATTATTATTATTATTATTATTAGCACCGCGTCTTACTACCCGTTCGGGTTATACGCACTTACGCTAATGTGCAAATGGTAGGGTGAATGTGAGATGAAATGAAGGACCTACAGTTTAACGTGGAATCCGAACCACGGTGGAGACCTGGCATTCCTCACATTCACAAGAGGTCTTGTCAGAGGTGAAGGAAGGGTTTGGTAATCAGATAAATCTTTACCGGGACCGAGGATTGAACCCCGGCCGCCAGCATAGAAGTCTGACACCTTACCCCTAGACAACCAGGTCACCCCCTGATAAGTAGTAAGACCTAGTGAATGAAAGATACTTATTAAGTTAGTAGTACTTGTATCAAAAGTAATGATAACAAACACATTTTGGTCAAATCTGTTTTAAAGAGTTTTGGTTTCCAGAATATCTGTCTAAAGGTTTAAGTGTATTTAAATATATATATATATATATATATATACAATTTTTATTTGAATTGGTTAGTTACATAGTCTAAAATCTTTAAAAATTTAGTTAACTCCATATTGTTATTAGTGGTTTTATGTTGAATTTAATCACCACACCTAAAAATATGCACCGGGGATGGCTTATTTATTTTTCTTTGTAGTCTTGTTGTTAGTAAGATTTTAATTTGTAATGTGTTTAATTTTGGTTACTAGTTTATTTGAAGGGCATAATTATTTTATTCGTGTGTGGAATATTTATTGGGGTTTATTCCGTTCCAATATCAATTTTTGTTTGTTCATTCCGTTATTGAAAATTAACCTGAACAATGATGACTAAGGTTGAGTACTTGTGAGTTGTGGTACAATTGCCTCAAGTTCCCCTTTAATATCCAATTTCCTTATGTAAGATAATCACTTAGCTCTACTAAATGAAGTTATTCTTTTAAATTATTCGAATAAATCTCTGTTACAACACAAGCTTTTTTAGAACGTCCTATATATAACCGCTTCTGGCTATACACCTATGTACTAATTACATTAATGTGTTAGGGATGAGCCAGGTTGAATTTGATATAAAATATAACTGTGTTTGCATGGTGGAATGGGGGAAACCCATTTAGGGAAAACCACCCTCAGTACACCCGACCGGAATTCAAACCCCGATCTCACCGTCACCAGCAGTCTAGTCCACTGCGAGAGTGATGCCATAAACCATGCGGTTACCGAAGTGGGTATGAGTTATTATTCCTTTATAAAGTAAATATTCATAAAATAAATGAACTTTAGTTAAATAATGCATAAATAAATAACATATTTAAATAATAAAATATTGTAGTTATTTGGCTGGTGATAGTGGGAAAACTTTATCCAGGCTAAATAACGTTTAATTTTGCCAAAGAAAACTAATCTATGTTCGACAATTTATCTTATTTGTGCTAAATGATTTTTGAACTTTAAATAACTTTAAACACAAAGTATCAGATGACAACATACCTGGTAGACAAATGTAACAACGTATTTTAATCCATGCATCGCATCCCAGGGGTACCACGCAGCCACCATCAGCCTCGGTATCTCCACTGTAATAGTTTCATTAGCGTCATCCGGGTCAGGCATAGTACGAACGCTGTCACCAAAGAAAGTAATCGTGGTCCAAGCCACCACGCTTAAAATTGTCCCAGTGCCTATCTGTAATGAGACAATATTTAAGATCAACTAGTTAATAAGCATGTAACCCAAATCGTGCTAAATAAATTAATAGCCCTTAATTCTGCTTACTGACAATAAAGCAAACTGTATAAATAGAATTTTTCTAATATTTAAATTGGGTTTTGCTAGTTTTAAAATAAACTGGTTAAAATCTTATTTAAAACTGGAACTTTACTTAATTCAAATAATATGTATATTAAAATACTAGAATATAGAGATAAATTGTTATTTATCAAATGGGTATTATTATTTTCTATTGGAATTGAGCTGATACATTATTTTAATTATATTCTACTTAAAATATAAACATGTAATAGTTTTCTGTATGAATTACTAAATACTATAAGATAAATATAATAGTTACATGTTTAAACCTATGACAGCAATACATACTGATGGTTTTCGGTGAATTTAAGGATAAAATTTTCTGTTTTGTATTTTACTCTTTCAGATGATAAATATAAAACAATATTTTTACTAGTCAGAATTAAATATTTAAGACGTTACATTACAAAAACCCATGTGCATATGATGTGCAGATAAAATGGATTGAAACTTTTAGTGGTGAAGCCTAGAGTGTTGTCAGGGTGGATAAATTTGTTGAGGCTATACTTTACTTTATCTACTACATTGCTCGGGCTAATCGGTTTGCATTTCTTTGCTAAAAAAAATGGACATCCATTCACATTCTTACGAAAGTTAGTCCATAGTGGGATTAAAATGGCAATTTCGTGTCGAAAGGACTTTCACAACCAAATGTATTAACAGGGTTAATCTACTCTGAAAACACTCCATGTTTAGTCTCTAATTTTTTCCAATTATCAAATAAGTTTACAAGGATTAATAGCCGCTTCATGCTGGAGACTGCTATAGCATGATGCCTTGCATTAGATTCAGCAAATAGAGGATGACTATTTGAAGCATTCCAGAGGTTCAAAGTACGGTAAAACTTTTGACTGCGCATGGCAAAATAGGCCAGCTTGGTGACACAATGTGCGAAGAAGAGCACAGTGATGGTATTAGCTGCCAGGTCATTGACGTCATCAGATTGATTGTAAAGGTTGAAAAACACGAATATAAAGTTGATTAAGACAAGTAAAGTGTGCATTGACGAGTAAGCCATTCGCAAAAAGGTCCACATTAAACTGTTTTCTTGATGAAACTCGAACAACCAATGGCCAGTGAGCTGCATTAATCGAATGTTAGGCCATAGATCAGCCACTAGGCCGTGAAGACGAAACTTCTGCATCTGAAAAACACACAAATGAAATTTAACAAAAAATCTTAGTACGTATATTTAATGTTTGTATACTTTAATTTATAGAATGCTTTGATTCTGGAATCTTGTATGATTAAGAATGAATGGTAAATTATTATTATATTATTATTATTATTATTATTATTATTATTATTAGCACCGTGTCTTACTACCCGTTCGGGTTATACACATTTACGCTAATGTGTAATGGTATAGTGATTGTGAGATGAAATAGAGGACCTACAGTTTAACGTGGAATCCGAACCACGATGAAGGCCTGGCGTTCCTCACATAGTTGTGATTATTACACGTCTTGTCAGAGGTTAAGTAAGGGTTTGGCAATCAGATAAGTCTGTGCTGGGACAGAGGATTGAGCCCCGGACCCCCAGAAATAATTAATTGTAAAAAATTAATATTTTTAAAATATAGCACCTAAACACTTGAATCTAACCTAAGACCTTTGTATTAGCGTACCAAACAATGCCAAAGTTCCTGGGTTTAATTTCCAAGTCCAGATCTCATTTTTCATCTATATTTAATTTAAGGTGTGTACGTATGTTAGTGTACGGCCATACATGTAAAAAAGTTAATTTCCACCTATTATAAATCTATTTTTATCCTATCATTTCGTTTAAGACTTAGTTTAGTAGTTTACCTAATAGTAGCATCATATTAATACTAATACTATATACTAATACTAAGTCATTAGAGCTTTGGAAATTAAAACAACAACAATGTAAATGATTTAGTGGTCCGTATTAAGTATTAAATGTAATGTTATATTTACCTTTACTTTATATTATAAAACGTTTAATTTGTGTAGTTTAAAATATATAGTAAGTAATTTGCACTTAATTAAATCAATAATTTTTAGCATCAGATCATGTTTATTTATAAACTGTTAGTATTTTATTTGTATCTCTTTAAGTTCAAAATCTCTACTTTATAAATGAAGAAGATGATGCCTGATCAACCGAACTATTATTTTGATGGTTCCCTAGGCCTTAACAAGTATTTAATTATTATTGGGATGTATAGTTACTGATTTATAATGATTCCCAACTAACTAAAATCCGTGAGCCAATAACTATCTGTAAAACAAGTAATTGAATACTAGCTAAAATTAGATTAGTTAGCAAATTAGCAATCCATAAAGTTTGGAGTGATATTCTAAAGAACTGTGAAATAATTGAATGAAAACGACAACTTCCTATTTCAATCCTAATAACCGTCATAGCCTTATCCTAAAGATAATAATTAAATCTACTTCTTTATCTACATTCTAATATTAAGGTAGGATGGAAGGAGACGTGAAAAAGGGAGAGTGTTTTTGCAGTTTTCATTGCCAAAACATTTTATTTTTCCACCAAAATAAATCAAATATTTCTCCGCTAGGAATATAAAGTTTAATTTTATTCACATAATTATCTCAACAGTTCTTGAAAATGTATAATGCTAATACTAGTATTTGATGATAAACTCTTAAAAAAGAGAAAAAGTTATCATCAAATTCTAGGACACATTGACAGAGTTTCAAGAACTTTTGAGATTGATTGGTGAAAAAAAGTGTTTTGATTTATAAATTAATAAAATACTGTCCATAACTCGCAATCTACCATCCCACCTTAACTAAATAGGCCAGAATTACTAAATTTAGGGTATTTATTTCCCTCCCCAAAGACAAACATTTGTATTATTATTTGCCTCAAATCTATAACATTAGTTTAATCTAAATATTTGTGATAAGCTATCTATAAAATGTAATCACAACGCCTTACATTTCTCTTCCCTGATTAATGCTTTGTCATCTAAAATCAACGGACGAAGGCCTTTGTCATAGAATTCCTAACTATCAGCTTTAGTGAAGGAGGCTAAGATGTGTAGCCCATTATGTTTTAATATTTCAATATATTTAGCTTAGATGTAGACTAGTTTTAGCCACACAATCACCAGGATATTTAATACTTTCTTATTTGGAGGATATAATTTAAGAATAAATCTTTAGACTTAGAATTATTCTCAGCCAGTAGTTCTTAGACTGTAGAAACAAATTTATCAGAAACCCAGTTCCAGAATTTAAAAAAAAAAACTTTCAACCCCTTTTATAAACTTGTGCAGAAATGTACGGCAGTAAGAAAAATAATTTATATCCAGCCCGCTTTGGTGTTCACGTGATCTAAAGTGCTACTTTCGCTGTAGACTAAGACTGCCAATAATGGGAAAATCAAGGCTCGAATCTCTGTCGGTTTTCCTAAGGGTGTTTAAAAAATAGTTTTCCACTCTCCCTCCATGCAAATGCTAGTACACTTCCTATAAATAATACCTCCCTAATCCCTTAAAACCATTGGCTTAAATAGTACATAAACGTATGCACCGAATGGGTAGTTAGACGTGGTGCTAAAATAATAGTTATATCTAAATAAACTTATTTAAAGAGCTTAATCTAATTTGAAAATTACATCTAGACACGGAAATAAGCCCTGAAAGCGTATAGCCCTTAAGGGTATTAAGACGTGGTGATATATATACATATATATACCTTGGCCTTTCAAATAGCACACCAATGCTCTTTTGCCTTTTATCGTTCTAGGATTTGTAACGTGTTTTATTATTAATAGCTCAAGCCAGTGTTTGTGATGGACGGACGTGTAATAAGTTTTATTTGTGTACATGTTGGCTATTTTTCAATTAAATTTAAATTAATTTCTGTGAACGGCAGTTGCATAAGGATAATTTCATCCAATTGTATTTAATAAGTGTTGATTTTTAACAAGCTGATTTATGTTTGTCAAAAATTAGCATACTTAAAATTGACATAGTTTAAAATATGAATACTAACTAGATATTTTTATTATGTTCAATCACTTAAAATCCTTTGATAACAATACCTCAGACAATGTACTCACATTTAAATGCACATCACTCAAAACACTAAAGAAATGAAACCACACCTCTACATTTGAAGTTACTGAAAACAGATCATTGTGACCCCCCCTCCCCCATCTCCCCCTTCTCACTACCTTTTCCGTTTGGATACCATTAGTTTGTATGCAAGAGTGTAAGTCGGACAACTCAACCTTTTCAAACATGGAAGAAACTGATCAAGCCTCCAAAAATAAGATTATTACTTGTTGTTTATTTATGAACTATTTGTATACCTACATGTATATTGTCATTTGAAACAATGCATATTTTAAATTTATAATTGATATTTCTATAAATGAAATACATTCTAACAATGCGATAATAATATAGAGTATTATAAAAAACCTCTGGCAACATTGATAATGTTATAACTGTTTATACTTTTCAATAATTATAGGATAGACCTAGTCAAATTATATTCTGTCCTTTATGATTTATTTCAAATATAAAAATAGTTTGTTTGTGTTGAAGTGCAACATAATTTTTAATACTTTCAACACAGTTAGTGAGTGTCAACATGATTCGTGAAATTTGTGATTAATTTACATCGGATGTGAAGCTTTATGATTTGTAATATATTTAAATATATTATAGGGCTGAAATAGTTGTTATATATTTATTTTAGATGTGGAGTTTGAATATTTGTAATACATTTATATACCCACCTCGGTGGCGTAATTGGTTAACACACTAGTCGTGTTGAGCTTCAACCGCTGAGGACGGGGAGATCAAGGTTCGAATCTCGGTCGGGTGAACTGGGGGTGGTTTTTCCTAAATGGTTTTCCACTCCTCCTCCACGTTAATACGGGTTAACTTCCTCTAATCCATCCTTCCCTAATTCTAATCCATTAGCGTAATTATTACTTAAAGCGTATAGCCCGAACGGGTAGTAAGAAGCGGTGCTAAATAATAATAATAATAATAATAATAATAATACACGTATATGGAATATGGATCTTGAAGATGTATAATATATTTTTAAAGGGTTTGGAGACTGAATTTAATTTTCATTTATTTGAGGTATTTAACGTGCACTCTCTGTACCAAAATTATTATATCAGAACACGAGAAGTTTCTATGAGTGAGAGCTAAAAGGCTTAACAATTTTACCGTGAAAGCTATTATCACATAATTCTAGGGTTCTTTTACATGTCGAAATTGACATGAAACTGATGGCTTTATTTACCCACCAATGGAAGTTTGTGCTAAGGATTTTTATCGCTCAAGAAAAATCCTTTGAACCCAGCTGGGTTTGAACTCAGAAATACCGTCGTCCTGAGTCGAGTAATTTACCCCAAGATCCACCAAGGTTGACATAGAGCTTGAAGATTTGCAATATATTTAAATAAGGTATGGAGATTTAAAATTTCTAATATACCTACTTATTTATATAAATGTAGATCTTGACGATTTGATGCATATTTAAATAAGCTATGGGGTGACCTGGTGGTCTAGGGGTAAAGTGTCGGACTTCTGTGCTGGGGTCCGGGGTTCTAACCTCGGTCCCGGCACAGATTTATCTGATTACCAAACCTTTCCTTCACCTCTGACAAGATCATCTTGTGAATGTGGGGAATGCCAGGCCTCCACTGTGGTTCGGATTCCACATTAAACTGTAGGTCCTCCATTTCATCTCACTATCACCCCATCATTACACATTAGTGTAAGTGCGTATAACCCGAACGGGTAGTAAGACGTGGCGCTGCTGCTAATAATAATAGTAATAATAAAAATAATAAATAAGCTATGGGTCTTCAAAATTTGCAATATATGTATGTATATAAAAGGTATGAAGCTTTAGATACGTAACATATTTTGATAGGGTATGGAGCTTTAAGTTTTGAAATATATTTAGGCCTACATAAGATGCGGAATCTGTAGATTTGTTATACAAGCTATTTATATAGTATGTGGTGTTTAAGATTTGTAAGATGTAATATGTGCATGTAGGGGTTTAAATAGAGAGTGTACAAGCTGTGAGAAGCGCTTAAAAGGTATATAAGGGAAAACAACACTCTGCGAGAAGAAATTGAAAGAAGAGATACACAGGGATAAACAAGCTAACAGAAGGTAGAGAAATTAAGAGAGGAGAAATCTACATTATGCGAGAAGATATTAAAAGGGAGAAAAGGAAAACATTTACTTTGACAAAATAAACTAAAATAAATATAGAAAAGGAGAAAAAAAATCTTCGGAAATATATTTAAAGAGAGAAGAAATCGAAAGAGTCTTAAAGGGCGGGAGGGTAAAAAAAACAACGCTAGAATATATTGAAAGAGAGAGAAGGAAAACTACACATTGAGAGAAACGTATAAGACTCAGTGAGGGATGAAATATAATCCTTCTTACTAATAATGGGACACTTGAATCCTTAAGGATATTAGAGAATTGGAGACTCAAATCCTAAACAAAATACTTTTGTTTGAATATGTAACATAGTACAAATTATTAAAAATAAATGTACCTATTTCCCTGGTGCTCACAGTATTTTGTACAACCCCTATACTAATTACGTTATTGGGCTAGATATTAGAATTTAGAGAAAGTTTAGCCACATTTGCATGGAGAGTTATTGGAAAGCCATTCAGGGAGAACCTCTCTCCGTACACCCGACCTGGATTCGAAACCCGATCTTCCAGTCATCGGCAGTCTAGTCTATTACGAGAGTGACGACTTAGACCATGCGAACACCAAAGTGGGTCAACAAAACAACTACCCATATTGGTGACCTGGCGGTCTAGGAGTAAGTTGTCAGACTTCTGTGCTGGCGGCCGGGGTTCAATCCTCGGTCCCGGCACAGATTTATCTGATTACCAAACCCTTCCTTCACCTCTGACAAGACATCTTGTGAATGTGGGGAATGCCAGGCCTCCACCATGGTTCGGATTCCACGTTAAACTCACAATCTCACAATCACCCTACCACTACACATCAGCGTAAGTGCGTATAACCCGAACGGGTAGTAAGACGCGGTGCTAATAATAATAATATTTAGTTTTGGATATTGTACCCAACCCCCTCCCCTCTTTCTCACCATTTAAACAACTCCTACTTATAAATATTTAATTTTAAGGTGAATATGGTTATCTGTATTTGTCCTTCTACCTTGCTGCCAATTTAATTTTCCTACCTTATTTAAGTGTGTTTTTTTCTATCCATACAACCACCCCCTTCCCTTCCGTTGTTTTTCAAAGCCCCGAATTAAAATTAATGATTTTCAACCATTAATATTTATTTGGAATTTTGGAATGGTCCTTTTACCTTCCTGCCAAACTTAAGCATTCAATTTCCACTGGAAAGTAGCTGTTTACTATTAGTTTTTTTGAATTTTGGATTCCCCCCCCCCCTACCCGTTTCTCTAATTCACTCTAAGAAATTTCAAATTTTATGATTTATTGGGTTATCTGTAGTAGGATCTCTACCTGTTTGCCAAATTTTAATTTTCCACCTCCTATAACATATTTTTTTCCAAATTATAGAACCCTCCCCCCTTATCCCTGGAGCACCATTTTGCAACTACCTCATTTTATATTTTTGTGGCTATATGAGGCAATCCCGTTACCTTACACCCAAGAAATTTTCAAGTTTACAGCCCTTGGTGTTGGGGAAATACGGTGATCAGCGAGTCAATGAGTCCCAATCTTTATGACCCTCTCTATTATCTTAGGGGATTAAATTTTAAAAAACCATCAACATTATCTCACTCAATCATAGAAAGGAACTTTCGTTTTAGATTCCAAGGCTATGCACGTTGTCTCAAAATGTACATTAGGGAATTTTGAAAACTTTGACCCCCCACACCCCCTGTTTCACCCTATGGAAGTCAAATCTCACAAAATCCCGCCTTATCTCTTGCCCAGGGCTTAAAAGAAACCTTCACGCAAAATTTCAAATTTACAATCACAGGGGTTGAAGAAATGTGGTGATGCATGAGTCAATGAGTGGGTTTTGCCTTTATATATATATATAAAGATAGTTCCTAGTGACATTGAGTTAAGTATTATAGCTATTTATGTATTGACGATTTGATGAAATCATACAAGATATTTATAATCATTAATAGTTAAAATATACATATAACTAAAGCCTAGTGCTGTGGTCAAGAACGATAAGAGTTAGGCCTTAAATTTTTTTATCATTTCCACCTCCAAGTTATTTGTTGGTTCATTATCCGGTGGCATCAAAGTCATAACGAAGAAAAAAAGTGAATGAAGTACAAATAACACGTATTTTAACTCATACGCTGTTCCAGATACATTAGCACTTGGCTTTGAAATCAACGCTAATATTATTTACCTTATAAACTTTACAATTCTAA
This sequence comes from Timema californicum, assembly GCA_902141385.1. NCBI lineage: Eukaryota > Metazoa > Arthropoda > Insecta > Phasmatodea > Timematidae > Timema > Timema californicum. The sequence goes on along the minus strand of CABFOW010004113.1, from coordinate 12,646 downwards.
GAAGAGAAGGGCTCTAGAAAAATACAAACCTTAAGTTAGATTGGATAATACAACTCTTTTCTTTGGCCAAATGAACGGTGACCTTGTATTTCATTTGATAGGAAGCTACAGCATGCAATTTATATTTCATGTGTGTGTTGTACCATATCAAGATGGTAGAAAAGGCAAGCGTTTAATTCTTCCTTATGCGTGAGGATAATGTCTACAAGTCTCATCCTGGAAGAAGCCACTAGCAGAGCCTAATGTTACATCGCTTATTTCCGGTGATGCTGCGAAAAACATCCTGTCGCAATAAAGAAACATTGTCCTTCTGCCCTCAATACACAACGATGGACAGGGCTATTGATAGCCTTCACCTAAATTTAACAAATAGTTATGTACAGTACATTATTTCAGTATTTATTTTTTATTTACTTGCTCATAATAAGTTAATAACTTAAATCGTGCAAAAAAAGTCTATATCGAGATTATGATGAATTATTACTTTTTGTGTGAGGCTGAACATAAAACATTAATTTTACATTTTTATCAATCCCCATGTCTGTCTGTCTATCTGTATCTTTATCCCAGCTACAAAACCAAAGCAGTTTGATGGTTTTTTATTCAAACGGGATATTTAAATTTAATAGGGCTATGGTTGAAAATAATTTTCTATTTTGATGTTAACCCTAAAATTATGGGTTGTTTACTCATGAGTTAATTTTATTAAAATGCCAAACGATTTTATTAAAAATATGTATATAGGAAGAAATTGACCTATTAAATAACACTGTTTACTCAGTTTGAGGGTAAAAATTCATTTAAAGGTGGTTTACTGATGAGTGATTTTCGAAAATTCGAAATATTTTGAAATGGCTTTAACAATTTTGTTTAATATGTAAATTTGGGGATTGTTGGAATTGACAAATAAAACTGTACACTCGTTATTTGAGAGAAAGTTCACTTATGGCTATTTTGCTGAAGAGTTATTAAAAAATTATAAATATTTAAAAAAAATGGCTTTAGTGTTTTGGTTCAAAATGCGTATTTGTAAAGTTATTTACAGTAGTAATATTGATGTTTTTTTTCCTTCTAAAAATCATTTTATACTAAGAGTACTAATAACTGACTTTTGTAAAATTTGATTTAAAAAAGCAGGTGACCTGGTGGTCTAGGAGTAAGGTGTCGGACTTCTGTGCTGAGGGTCCGGGGTTCAATCCTCGGTCCCGGTACAGATTTGTCTGAATGCTAAACCCTTCCTTTCACCTCTGACAAGACATCTTGTGAATGTGGGGAGTGCCAGGCCTCCACCGTGGTTCGGATTCCACGTTAAACTGTAGATCCTTAATTTCATTTCACAATCATCCTACCATTACACATTAGCGTAAGTGTGTATAACCCGAACGGGTAGTAAGACGCGGATCTAATAATAATAATAATAATAATAATAATAATAATGATTTAAAAAAATGGCTATATCGTTTGAAAATCATTATATCGTTACATATATATATGTATACTTATTTTAATTAATTTAAAGATAGTTTATAGTATATATACTATAGTATATATAGTTATATATACATATATATACTATAGTATATTTAGTTATATATACATATATATACTATAGTATATATAGTATATATTCTATATACTATAGTATATATAGTTATATATTCTATATACTATAGTATATATATAGTTATATATATAGTTTTATATATATACTTATTTTACTAAAATAAATTAATTTAAAGATAGTTTAATCACGATGATCTATAGAAAATTTGAAACTTTTCAAAATTGGCTTTGAAGATTGAGATCAAAATGGGTATCTGTAAATATTTTTTCATGAGAAATAAGGATAACTTTTAATTTTACAAATTACAAATGGTTTTAGGGTAGTTGACAAAAACTTATTTTTGAAAATTGGAAATTAATTTAAGGTATGTGAACAATTCGGTTTAAAATTGGTATAGTGTTTATTGTAATAAAAAAAAAAGATGTTTTTTTATGAGGAAAACTTACCTATTTTATTACAAACCTAATTTTGAAAATTTTCTTCACAGCTTTAATAAACACTATGAGAAAGTGTTTTCAATTGTGTCGTACCATTTATTTCTTGCATTTTAACTTCAAATTATACAATACCTGAGAAATAAATGGCGTCAAATAGAAAAAAAAAATTATTTGTAATGATTGGCCCCATTCCCCATTCTCATTTTATAAGACCTGGACCTAAATAGTTCCATATATATTTTCCCCATCCCTAGGTTCCTTAAGGTGGGCCTATCGTTGTCGGGATGGGTGACAGCCGAGAATGGAGGAAGTGTCTGGATTCTGATTATTAGGTTCGTAATCGATTTTTATGTTGTTTTTTATTGTACTACTATATCTATTACCAAACGTTATGTTGATAAGAAATATTAGAAAATATATGTAAAAACTTAATAGATATACTTGGAAGCTCGTGACAGAATGAAGTGTGAAAGGAATGCTCAACTAATGGCCTGGCCGATCTCTAGGTTATCCTACATGGTTGATGAACCCTGCAGGGGCGCCCGCAGGGGAGGGCCAGGGTGGGAAATTGCCCCTACTTAGACTCTTAGGGCCAGTTTCATAGTCAAATTTAGTACGCCTCAAATGCGGCGCTACACTAACTATAAGACGACACCTACCTAAACTCGAATGGAATGGGCCAGTTTCCTATGTCGAGAACGGCCCATTCCATTCGAGTTTAGGTAGGTGTCGTCATGTACTTAGTGTAACGCCGCACTTGAGGCGTACTAAATTTTACTATGAAACTGGCCCTTAGGCTGTATAAATATTAGAAGAAGGCTAATCCCACCCAACACTAGCGCTCAAATAGTGCCCCCAGCCTACAGAGAGTTATAGAATGTAAATACTAAACTAATTGCTAGCACCTGCCACCAGTCCACCTTATAACTTTAAGGATGATAGTTTAGTGCATGCGCGAGCAATTCCAACAACATTTGCCATTCAAATCATCAAGGTCAAGTGTCCATCCCCAAATATGGGTAGATTTGAAACATTTTTCTTATGTTGTATCTTATTTTCAGGAGACAAGGATTGCCTTAAAAAGGGTCTTTTGAAGCTTGAATTCAATAAAAAAAATTCCGGAGGAATGACCCCNACTGGAGGGTATTCCATACTCCCTGGTTTGCCCCCCCTCCTTTGGGAAAGATCCTGTGGGCACCCTTGGAACCCTGGTACCTTGGGCTCAACGGTACCCCTCCAAAACACGTTTTGATGACCCGTAGTCCTAACCTGCGTAGCCCCAAAAACGGACAGAGTGACCCTCTAGACTCGATGGTGATTAGTCAGCCATGTTAGCTGGGATCCTCTACTATTTATTCTGCCTTCTGGCTTGGTTTACCGTGAGAAATGCTGACACTTTGTTTATGTTATCAGTGCATGTGTTCTATTTATTTACTAGCTAATCACAAGACCTTGTGATACTCGTTTTGATATTCACAATCCAGAGCAAAACAATATTAAACAAATACATCAATTTAGGCCGTGTCGATTACACTATATATAATTTTCATTTTGTTGTATTTAAACGTGCTATAGTTTGGAGTCAGTGATTCGAACTTACATTTTATGTGTAGTTTTATCTAATAAACTATTAGATAGCAATATTATGAGTCAAAGTTTCATGTATGGAATTACATTTACAGGAAAAGTTCCATACTCCAAGTGTTAAAAGTGCATTTAATAATAGAATAAGAAGGCTATAGCTGGGGATATTCTTAATGGTTGATTATGGCTGGAATCCAGCGATTTATCTCAATAAAATTGATATGGGTGATTTTTTTTAAATTACATGTTCAACACAAAGGTTATTTATAACTTCATCCAAAGTACAGGGGCTGAGATGGTAGCTTGGAGGAAATGCAAACCTCATTAGTGTGGATGGGGAGGAGAAAATCAAATGGCTATATAACAGATATGAAACACCACCCCAATGGACTCAGCCGTGATTCAAGCCTCAACCTTCCGTCCAATGGCAATGCAGTGTATTCCGAGCCTATCATCTTAGCTTGTGTGACCATTGGTGTGGGTGAGGGTAATTTTCCCAGACATTTTCTCTTCGTGTGAATACCATCTCAATTTACTTATCAACCCGCATCAGTGACCTCATGGTCTAAGGCACTACTACTCTCGCAGTATACTAGAAAACTGATGACGGGAAGACCAAGTGTACTGAGGGTGTTTATTCCAAAATGGCTTCCCACTTTCTATCTTTACGTAAATTGGGGTACACTTCCTCTAAACATAACTTTCCTAATCTCTAAAACCACTAGCGTAATTAGTAAATAAGCATATAACCTCAACGGAAAGTAAGATGAGGTGCTATGAACAAAAAGTTACTCATAAGAAACATGTTTTCTTTGTTATATACATAAATTAAAACGTTGTATTAAACATATCCCAAATAAGATAATGGTTTGAATAAATTATGAATGATTAATTTACTCATTGGTAGATTAATTTTTTAGTATTATCTTCAACCGAATTCGATTAAAATATAAAAATTGGATTTATTATTGCAACTTGCATCCTGGCCCTCCTTATTTATGTTAACATGTCACATGGCTACCAATCACCTTGACAACATGTTTCTAGTCTGAAAAATCACTATTAAAACTACTTCCATGTTTTCACTTTTAAATTTCTTAAGTAGAGCTAAAAATATTTTGAACACAGTCTCTTGAATGGAAAGAAACTAAATATATCCAAATAATTTGTTTAATGGTCTTGTAATACTATGGATGTATCGCACCCCACGTTGGGCGCCAATTATTATACTCTGGATTTACCACGCCGCGCTTTGGGCGTCAATTGTAATAATATGGGATCAATCACCCCGCTTTGGGCGTCGATTGAAACACTGCGGATTAATTACCTGATATAATGCTGTGATAATTTATAGGTTGTATAAAGCTCCGTGATCGAGCGCCTATTATCACTGTACGGAAAATATACCGTTTAACCAGCTGCCTATAGCTCCGTGTTCGAGCACTAATTAAATCGGTATATTAAAATAATTAAAGAAAGAGAAATGTTGATGGCTGTTATTTCACACACGGTTTATTTAAATTACACCAGTAAATTACTTGTACATATTTCAATTAAATGTTTTATATCACTGCCCACTTGTGATATTGATGTGACTTATATTATACTATGTTAGACTGACTCGTGCGTGAGCGTGATCTCGGTGTAGAT
>CABFOW010004112.1:0-61527 GCA_902141385.1 Timema californicum | reverse complement strand
TTTCTCTCCTCTTCTCTAGTTTTACACCAGAAAGCTTATATTAATATTGTATGAATTATCCCCTAACCTCTTAAATATAGGTAATCATTACCGCATCTCCCGAACCCATTGATCTGAAATCTCTAAAATCGGCAGGAAGGCTCCTTTTGGGTCGTGGCTATCCGATAAGAAGGTATTTTGGGAAATTCAGCCTCCAAGACTGGAGTTGGAACATTGTTTAAAGTTATAAACGTATCTTTCAAACCCCTTGAGCTGGAAAGATGAAACTTAGCAGGGGGGTTCTTTTTAGGTGACGGGACAGAGGTTTTTTGGTATTAAAAAAAATGTAACCAATAATGTGGTGAAGCGGGGAGGAGGTGTTTTTATCTATATCTTCCAAACCAATTTAGCTGGAATATTAAGATTGGCAGGAAGGATCTTTTTAAATAACAGTTCAGAAATGTTTTGGGATTTTTCGAAATTCAACCCCTAAGAGGGTGAAATTAGCTTTTCAATAACTATATCAACGTCCAAATTTGTCACAGGGATTTGTTTACTATATAGAAGCATCAACTTATTCAGGTGGTCCTGGATCATTGTAGATCTAAGTTTACTCGACCCGAATCAATTTAGAAAAAGCATATTCACAAGAGGTACTATTGGCAGGAGTCTTTGGTAGCCTTCATAAATTGCGTAAATACATTTTCAACACCAAAGGTCTGAAGCCACTTCAGAAAGTGTAGGCCTACCATAATCCGAATCTTTGTTGGGTTATTTTAGAAACCTTATTTCTCCTTCTAATTCCTTAAAAGGAAGGCCGTAAAAGTTTGATAAAAGTAAAATATTAACAAGGTCGATGTCAAATCTAAACATATTATCTTCAGCTGTAACATTTTTTTTTAGCAAATCATTGCTCATTAGCTTGAAATAAGTAATTGACAAATTTATATGTATTTAATTCTTCTTTATTTCTGCATTGTGTTAGTTGGCCTATCTGTCGTCTAGGAATCATGTTACAAAAAACTAGTGAAATTTACATAACCCTTGAAACTATTTAGATTGGTTATCATCGAGATTATAAAAGGAAATGTATGTCTAAAATGGTTATTTAGTGTTGACAAACCCCAGATATATATAAAAGATGCCTCTATGATTTATTTGGAGTTATCCTTACCAGGATTTTCTTAAATTAGATGCCACTAAAAGGTAAGGTTTTTTTTAAATTGTCATTGGAGTTTAATGGGTTCTACTCCCAATAATAATCACTTCCTACATTATTTGTGTGTGCCTGCCTCATTGAAAACAATATTTGAAGCAACAGTAGGAGGGGGGGGGGGGCGAAGGTGGCATAACCTACCTGGGCATCCCCTGTAAGCACGCCTATGGTCCGACACCTTGGAGCTCAGTCAGTAGCGCGCCTGTCTATTGAATAAAATGTCCTGGGATTGATTTCTGGTATGGACGAAAAAAATTAATTCAGTAAAATTGGGGCTTCCTCTTCAATATTGAGGAATTAAAGGTTGGAGGACTGGATGCTTCCTTTGTTTTTAATTGTGTTAGTCTGTAAGTCGTGTGCTGATATAATCAATTGGTTCAAAATACTCACGTTAAATATCACACATTATTATTTAAATGTTCCAGTTCCTTGGGCACCGTATTGGGCTCACATCAACGAAGGCTGGAAGCGCAGACATCAACCAAATGTCCTGTTCTTGTTCTACGAAGATATAAACAAGGTAACACGCCGAGCCATACGTTTTGCAAGATTGACGTCGCATTCGCTCGCATACTTTTCTTTCCAAACTTTCTCTTTCCACCCGCTCATCATGTTGATTGCAACAAAATAAAAATAAATAGACTGGTGTACCACACATACTTTCTCTTTCTTTTATCTTAAAATAGATACATTTACTAAAAACTCATAAGGTATATGAAACTAAATACCATACCTTGTTGCAGGAACACTCTACCAAAGTGCATATATAGAATAATATACAATGTTACAGAAACATTGAGAAAAGAGTAATATCTCTGTGCACCAAAGATAATAATAATCAATTTCACATCTTAAAATATCTAATATATATATGATTATAGCTTAAAAACTATTGGTTTTATAAATATATTTGTCAATTAAAAGATTTTTATTTTTAATAGTGATACATATTTACAACGATAAGTTATTTCTTATTTAAAATGGTTCCGTAGATATGATAAAAAGTGAAATTTTTGCTTATGTAAAATAAGGTACCCTCAAAGTCATTTTCATGGGAAAATGAAAATTTCCATTTTATTTGTAATACTAAACAGTACCTACAATATAGATACACAATTTAATCAAATTCGCTAGAGCGGATCTCGAGAAAATCGATTCTTTATCTTTTTGCTCTTCAGTAAACCCTAGTTTTAGGGTTGGATATTTTGTTCCATAAACTCCTTAAGATAACCTTATGAAAAACATAGATACAAAATTTTATCCAGATCGGTAAAATGGTTTCAGAACTAGGCTGAGATAAGACACACAGATAGACAGATAGACAGAGAGACGGCATCGGGAAAACCACGAAAATCTTGACTTTGAACTTTTTGGCAATCACAATATTGCTCTCACCGAGGAGACTAGAGGAAGTAAAAGTAAAGATGATTAATTACAGGTGGTTATGTCTGCTATGCATTACAAACCAGTCACCATGACAGCCAGAAGCAAAAAAGACTGTACATGTGTCTAGTAACTTATTTAACTGTCAGATAAAGTTTATATGGCGATCCGTAATTAAAATTAGCACTCACATTGGAGTATATGAAAAACTAAAATGTATTATGGTGACAATTGAATAAATTATAACTGTACAAGATTTAAATTGTAAACAATTTAACACACAAATGATCAAGTTTGACATTTTATTTGCGCTAGATTAAAAAAAATTGTATTCTTCGAAATTGACGTTATACTAATGCCCTGCCTGTGTTCTCCACAGGACCTGCCTAGCACCGTGAGGAAAGTGGCCCAGTTCCTTAATAAGAGCCTGTCCGAAGAACAAGTGGCGCAAATGTCCAAACATCTCAACATCGAGAACTTCCGGCGTAACCCTGCCGTCAACATGGACTTCCTAAAAGAGGTCGGCCTGCTCAACAGCGGGGAGCAATCCTTCATCAGGAAGGGTGAGTTCTCCATGTTGAAATTCGACTGGTACAATTGTTGAGAATGTGTTTGGTGAATCGAACACACGCACTCTCTAAACACACTGCTATATCAAACAAGCTACTTTATATAACGACCATTTAGAATGGATGTTCCGGACCGCGTGCGATGACGATAATAAGAACTTTAATTGTGGTTTAAATGTTTGATGGAAAATACAATACACATGTAGGCCTATTAGGTATTTTTCCATAAGAATATATCAAACTATCAAGACCAAGTCTTTATAACCAGCTAGTCTAGTCCTAATCCCTTAATGTAGACCCTAATTATCTTTTAGCTTTGCTGTAAATAAAATGGTTATATTTCAAATACCATCAGACATCTAGTTCCCTTGACTAAATTGTCAGAAATCCCACTAAATAGGTTAAGTCCGTGTACATGAAGTATAGTCGACCTCACTGGTCTTGGGGTAAAGTGATCGTCACAGGAACCGATGTTCATGGGTTCAAGACTAACTGGGGTCAACGAATTTTTCATTAGCGATAAAAATCCTTAAAACCCATTCCTTCAGAGGGGAAGTAAATGCGTTGGTCCCATGTCACGTATAAAATAACTCTAGAATGTATGTGAAAATACCTTTCCCAGAAAATTGGTAGGCCCTTTTTTCCTCGCTCATAGAAATGCTAGTTTGCGGATATAATCAATCGGTTCATAAAGCGCACGTTAAATACCCCAGATAAATAAAATATATGGTTTATAAATGATGAAATAAAAGTCTTCAACGTTTTTGTTAAATTTATGTTTATTGACTAAAGTACATTTTAAATCTTTTAAATTTCCGAAGCTCTTCAATGTGATCTTGAATGTAGTGTACAATACTTGTGTATGTCGTTGACTGAACAATAAGACTAGATATACACATATAACTTGTTCGAATATTAACCTTAACTTCAATATAATATATTTTACAGTTTTAAGTGCCATACAATTGTGGGATAGGTTTGAAGTATCCAGGTCACCATAGGAGAGGAAATGTGTCATCCAGACCACTTATAATAATTAAGTTGGTTGGAGGTGCCTTAGACCAGTCTTTTTCAAACCATGCTCTGCGGAACCCTTGGGCTCCATCAGTTATCATAAGCTCCATGAGACAGTTTTATAATATTCTTGATTTGTTTTTCAAACTATAAAATAGCACCAGTAATTAGGATTGCCAATTTTTTTCAAAACTCTATCAAGGATGTAACCTTGTTACAACATGACACAGAAGAAGTTGTATCACTCACCTAGCCAGCCTTAGTTGACTCGTTCCGACTCATATACAATAAACCCGAGTTGCACTCCACTACAAAATCCACATTTAACTGAGCCAGAGTTAGAGGCTCGCTGCTGGTCGTGTTGGGAGAGCCTCCCCTCCCCTTCAAATAAGTGAATTTCACTGAGCGCGAGCTGTGCGCACGCCGGTGGGCATGCTCTAAAACTTCTGTGGACTATATTTATGCTTGTGGCCGATGCTCATGGACTATCGTGACTGTTCTGGAAACTCCCCCCTCCTCCTATTTCTCTAAACACTGAGAACACATGATTACCGTAGGGTATATAATGGTTAGAATCCAGAGTATAGTTACGCATTATACTCTGGGCCTACAAGGTAATAAGCTTATCTATTAAGTAGGCTCGTCACTCTTTTCAAAATGCACTTTGGTATTAAAATGTTGATCTTTCAAAATTTAATGTCTCAAACTTCAGTACATAATATATATATTTACGGATAATAAATTACTATGACCAGGTATTTGCTCTCTGCCCATAAGGCTATGTTAACTTGGGGAGAACCATTCTGGCTCCATTTATGTTTGTACTTTTAATTGCCGCATCACGGAAAGTTTACTTGTTTGTTGTAACTTACCAGAATAAGCCACGATATGCTAGCTTCATTTCTTGCAGTCAGGACCTATTTAGAGTATTTGTTAAGGGTTGAGATAGCTTAGGGCCACCCTGTGCATATGTCTACGGAGGGCACTCCGTCTATTGTTAAAACGTTAGGTTATTCAGTATTCCAGACTCTTGAACTTTATATTATGTCAGGTATTATTATAGTGCTTCTACCGTTGTTTAGGTTAGGTACTTGTGATCTTTACTCACCTTATGTTTTATGCTAGGGCATGTGCTGGCTCTTTGCCTTTAATTATGAAAGACATTTTTATAGTGGGATAGGAGACCAATTTGTTAGTGTTATTGTTATTTTCTGATGACGCCATTTTGGGACGTCTAAGATATAAGGGGCCGTCTGTTGTTTGTTATTATTTTGGTGCCCATCTGGCCTTGGCGGTAACCCTTGTGTCCTGTTGCCCATCTGGCTTATGTCCTTGCTTAGTGCTTTAACTCTTATGTTCCGCTCCCTCATTGTGCTCTATCATGTTAATTGTGAAATAAATTTATAACTCTCTGGTGCTTACCTCTGTGTGTTATTTGTGTGGGATAATGATGGGGGTAGGTCAGAAGAGAAGGACATTTGCCAAAGACCCAGTCAGAACGTGTGATCATGTGACTTTTCCGTTTGCTTTATAATTTCATACTTGTAAAAGTTAACTGCCTTACTTGAATGATTGTAATTTTAGTATTTTATGTTTTATAAGGGTTCCAGCATATATTTTATCTGGTGTAAGGGCCTTAAGTCTAAAGCGTTTGGTAAACCCTGCCTTAGACCATGCGACCACTGAAAACAGTCTTACTTCATATTAATTTACTTTTTAGTGTTTAATTAATGGGTGTTAACGCAAACTGAATCAAACTTACATTTCCAAGCCAAGATTCAAAGCGAAGCTCGATCAAACTTTAACACTTCAAGAGAGTCTAGCCCAAATATCAGCAGTATGCGTGTATTCCCGCAACTTCTGTACTAAAAATATATAGTTAGATATATTGTGACCAGAGGACATCACTGCACCGTTAGCCACAAATATTCACCCTTGCTTTCAGTGGCGTTACTAAATAGCAGCAGACACTGAACTGCTATTATTTGAACTTTTGAGCTTATAACAATTTACATTTGTAATTTTTTCAAAGCTGTCCAAGAACATGGGAATACATCCGTTGTGGTTTTAGCAACTTAGCAAAATTTGTCAGTACATTTATTCCGCAAATAGTGGGTGCATGAATGAGCAGTGTATTAAGGCCCACTTTTGGAAGGTTGTACAGTTCTTCTATTAAAAGGTACCTAGTTCCACACATTCTCTCATTCATGGACTTGGAAATTTGAGGCGTGACCCGGAAAGAACCACAAACGTCCCAAAGTACTGCTCGAAGGAGAAGGACGTTGATTGCCACTGTATCATGTTAGGCTCTCAGTCAGCCCTCTGTAGAGAACATATATATATATATATATATATATATATATATATATATATATGTGTGTGTGTGTGTGTGTGTGTGTGTGTATGTATTAATACCAAGCCATGTAATCTCCAGCTGTCACTTTATAAGTGACAACTGGATATATATAAGGTGACGGCTGAGGATCACATGGCTTGACTCATTAATACATGAAAATATATATATAGGCCTATTAGCTTTTCTGTCAGATAGGTTCTTACTCTGGAAATTGGACTGTACCTCTAAAACAATATTGGTTGATTCTTCTTTTATATTATTGTTGGTCAGGGGTGTACCAAGGACTGTTGCGAATCACCGCACGGACGCAAAAAATCACGTGCTTGGGGCCTAAAAAAACCATACAAGTTATTTTTTTAATTGTTTTTTTTAATTGATACAAACTATAACCTACTATGGATATTGTTGTGCCTAGATGGGCTGAGTAAAGAGTTGCAAAACTGTTTGGAAACATACTGGGCACCTTACTTAGACGGTGTTATGAATGCATGGCTTCATCTCTTCTATGACCCGTACACACGACCGATGTTTTCGTACTTTATTCAATCCAGACGGTAATCCCTAATCATCGTGTGAACAACCTACTATCATGGTGAATATTAGCAGAAAAGTTGCTATCACTGAAACATGTGGTTAATTTGTACGTGGCAATCTATTTTGATCTGACTCTCACAAATGCCTCTAACCATCACCAGTGCGCATTTATTAGAATGAATAAAACAATTATGACATGGCTTAGCTTTCTACATAGTCTTACTAACATATTGGGCTCTCCAACTCCATCGGAACCAGGCCCTCCTAGTCTTGGATAACCCATTCCACTTTCCTAAGAAGACACAATAGCCTTGAAGAAACACAGATTCAAAACAACAATTGCTATAAACAAAATGAACGTGGTACTAAGGAAGAACTAAAATTAGGCAGCACAAAAGTTACGTCACGTGTGTTTAATATCAGTCCCGTTCCGACGAAACATGAAAAAGAAATTAACATAAAATATATGGAGTTATTCATTTTATTAAATATGTACAGTACAAGAATCAAATGTAATAATAATCAAGTTGTAAAAAGCTGGCGCAGTCTATCAAAAGAGGAAAATAATATAACAATTGTGATATAATTTGCGATAAAACTCAAATAGGCTGAACAAGGATACATTTAGTAATGAAAATAAACAAAATAATACTGGGCACCAGACTTAATAAAGTCAAAAATAAATTTAGATAAGCACGAAACTATTATGATCTCGGGACCACTGGTTAGCTCCATATTGGTCTTACCTCTGGAAATCTCCTTGTAGAGCAATGAGTTTATGACCAGAGGAAGTCCGCACTATCTCGGATAAAATATTACCCGGTGTCTAGAGTTGTCTAGATGATAACAATAGCCACAAACAATGATATCAACAATACCATAAAGGTTAGCCTGTATTATTAGGTCAACAATGATTTTTTTCAAAGACACAAAATATAAGATAAACCATTCAAGAATCTGTATCCTTTTACTTCTGAATAAAAAAATCCAACAATATTCCCTTGAAGTACACAGTTAATATAATAATAAAGTTACACTAGGACATTTCTTATTAAATTAAGTTGGAATAAACCTAAATAATATTAAGTAAACAATTTAAATGAATTAATATCATTTCACTTAAGTCCAACAATGTATACATTTGTCATAATTGAATAGAAAATGTTAGTTTAAGTTAAAAGTATTATTTCTGCCAAAAAAGAAAACGTTACTATCTTAAAAAAATATTTTTCTTAGTTCTGGAGACGAAGGATGTATTAAATGAAGTCTTGATACAATTTTAAATTCTAGACGTCGTTTTAGAATTTGCTGCTTGCTAAGAAGAAACATATACCTATGGATTATTGTTTGAAAATCTCCTAAACTTAGAAGAACCTAGGTACAATAAACTGGCCAGACCAGAAATCGAACTTGAGATCTTCCATTTTCACCTTCAACTAGTGGCGCTAGTCACAATTGACTATTAAAGCTTCCAATTAACACGGACGAAAATTCACCTTCCTTACTGCTTTTTAGCTAACATGGCGAGAGTCTCTTTCACAGGTTACGAGTTCCTCCTTCTTCAAAAACACTTCAAAGACAAAACATGGTCTTGGAGGTAAATTAATTTAAATAAACTAAATGGAACAAGGATAATACATTTGAACGTCGTGAATTGAGAATGTAAGATTAGAAATTAAAAGTCCATGAGACAAAACACACTAATTTCCCAACAATAAAACATAAAATTTATCTAAGGTATTTCCATTTAATGCCCTCGGTAAGTAAAATAAATGGTACAAAACTCCGCATGGACTTTCTCGCTCTATCGTTTAAAAATGGAAATATTTACTCAAAACTCGTAATATATTACGTGAAACGAAATAATATAACTATCAAACCCAAGCATAAATCGAACAATATTTATGTAAAACATTTTTTGAGTCCTGGTTTAAAATTTTATAATTTAGTTTTTAAAGAATTAATGTCCTCATTTTTATGTTTGGACCGATACAAAAGATCAATATTGGGCCCACAAGTGTGAACACTTTGTATTAAAATTTCAACTTTCGGTTAAAATTTTCGACATTTTATTAGGTGTTGCAAATCTTCATGCCACCTCATTGCTATTATATTCCTCTTTGTAAATTTTGACTGATAAAAAATGTAAATATTGACTATTGAGTTTAAAATGGAGATAGATCATTGTTGAACAAACATTTATTCTAAATAGTTTAAGGAAAAGCAACATAAACTTTTTGAGACTTACTTATATTTATGGCATTGGAGAATTACTGCGTTTAAAATTAAGTAGTATCTCTTTACAACTAAAGCTCACAAAATTGTATTAATATATTTGCCAATATCTCACAAACTGTTGGTTTTATAAAAATATATTTCATATAAAAGTTTTTATTTTTAATATTACCACAATTTTGCAATGAAAAGTTATTAAGTATCTCAAATAGTTGCGGCGATACGGAAGTGTCTGCTTCTGTAAAGTACCCTAAAAATAATTTTCATGGGAAAATGAAAATATCCAGTTTATTTATAATCTCAATCAGCGCCTAGATACGAATTTTAATCAAAATCGTTAGAGCCGATTTTGAGAAAATCGATTTTTCTCTTTTCATCCTTTATTAAACTAATTTTAATTTTAAGTTTAAACAGACACACAGACAGACGGATTGCAAAAACCACGTTTTAGGGTTCGGGGGATCATGAGACGTCGACATCGATCAACATTTCAGGTTAGATTTTCTTTTGCGGTCGCAATACTTTACCTTTTGTGTTCGAAAAGTTAAAACATATATATATTTACGTATAGCTTTAAAGCTATTAGTTTTATAAAAATATGCTTCAAATAAAATATTTGTGTTATAAATAGGCCTACATATTTTTAATGATAAGTAATTTCATATCTCAAATAGTTTAAAAGATATTATAAAAAATATAATTTATGCATCAGACCGGAGCCCTTAAAGTCATTTTGCCAAAATATTGAGAGTATCCATTTTGTTTATAATATTTATAAATGTTAAGAAATTAAATTTAATCAAAATCGTTAGAGCCAATTTTGATAAAAATCGACCTTTTCTCTTTTTGACCTTCAGTAAACTACCCTTAATTTTAGGGTTAAACATTAAAAGCCAAAAATCCCTCGGGGCAACCCTATGAAAACCATAAATACCAAGTTTTAACCCGAGCGGTAAAATAGTTTAGGCTCTAGCTGGAGGCACAGTTAGATAGACAGCCAGACGGAAATTCACAAACTACTTTTTCGGATTTGGGGGGTCATGAAACGTCGAGATTCATGAAAATCTCGAGTTCAATATTTTTGACGATCACAATACTTTCTCTACCTCTAAAAGAGCGAGAAAGTAAAAAACTAGTTTTTTTCTCGGAGCTTTCCACACTGCGCATTTTGTAGTTAAAAGTCTTATCGCTAGGTTACACTACCTTACAGTACGTTCACATGTCGAGTAAATATAGTTCTCGCAATCGCCACCAATCGCTGATTTAGTGACAAAATGGCTATCCTACACAGACGAGTTTTATACTCTCCTGGAAATCTATTTACACGCTCAGCTAACTATAACTCCTTCAAACGTTGATGCAGATTAACTTTGTGTTGTAGCTACACAATCTGAGATAAGCACGGCTCAAAAAAGAAAGTATTCTTTAAATTCTATAGCAACAAAAACCCAAATGTTTGTTTACAACAATAAATGTCCTTGAAATTATAATACTATGAATAATATCTTTAAGAGACCAGTTCTTAGTTACAACAATAATACTAAAAGTTATGCACAATGTGATTTTATTTCAAGACTACAGGAGTATATGATGCTTTAGGTGTATTCGTTTTTGTTTATTTGAAAAATAATAAACTTTTTATAATTCACACATTTTAAATTAAAATCCTTAAAATAATATTTTAGATTAGAGGGGAAGGGTGGCTCAGAATCAAGTTGAGCTTGGGCCCTCCAACTGATTAATCCTACCTACACTGACTGAGGAGGGGTTGGAGGAGGATAAGCGAGAACGAGGTGTGTTTTGGAATTTAAAATTCCCCCAGAAAGTGTTATTAATATAATTATATTTTTGTATTCCTCTTTAATGACTAAGCTAGGAGACAGAGTAATATGTGACCGAACCTTTAGCCCCTATAATATTTATAAAAAAAACAGCTTTAAAATGACTTCAAGAAATGTAAAAAAATAATATATTATTTTCTATTGGAGGACTTCACCACTTACTGCCACAGAACCCCAGCAAAATAAATTACCAAGTACTCTTATTAGTTCTATTTCAGGTATATTTTGCGCAATGCGACAATCCGTCATTTTAATGTAGGGTTTAAAAAATCAGAGTCGAAACGAAATATTTATCGGTTTCGTTTCCTGTTCCGGTTCTCAAAACGTGTATTTTATGGTTCTGATTAGATAAAAATAAATGTTTCAGTTCTTTTCGATTTTTAATCAGGTTCCAATAATTCTGGTTCCGATTCTTGACAAAAAAAAATCATGTGAAAACAAACAAAAATAAAATAAATAAAAAGGACATAAAATGCAATTATAAAAATAACTATACAAACTTAGAACCTTCAGGAACCAATAAGAGCCTGTACGAAACTGTATATTTTATATATATATATATATATTCCAGCTACCAAGAAATTTATTTTTAGGGTTCCTGTTCCGGTTCCTTAAAAATAACTGTTAATTTCATTTATCGGTTCTGGTTCCAGTTTGGCTCCTGGTTAAAATCATGATGTGATCCGTAGTGTCATTACCTGTATTGATTTTCTCTAGTGCATCCCAATGAATCTACTCTATGTTTCCCTAGGTGGCGTGGGCGGCTGGACGAGTGAGTTCACCCCCGAACTGAATCAACGAGCTGATAGATGGATACACGAACACCTAAAGAACACCGACATAAGATTCCCCTCCACCAATTAATCAACCACAACAATATTTAGCATAATAAGAATAAGAACAAACAAATTTCCAAGACATGTATTTGTTTGACTTCCTTTACCAAATACACCTACAGTAGCCCCATGGCTTCTTTGGTGCTGACTGACAGCTCACATCTGACTTCTGACAGTCAATATTCAGGTATATACCTAAATTTTAACCGTCAAAAGTGACAGCTGATAAACACATGTTTTTGCAGATCATATGGTTCGGCGTAGGGATACATAATTTGGTTTGGTAACCTTTCAAAGCTTTTAGCTGTCAGCTGTGAGCTGTCAGTCAGCACCAAGGAAACCATGGGGCTACCGTAATTCATAATCCATCAAATTATTTAAATTTCTAAAATGAAATATTATTTAAGACTTTTTTTCTGAAAGAACAACAAATTTGGATGACATTTTTTGACTTTTCATAATATCGACCAACAAAAGTTAGAATGTTTATTTCTGCCATCAGCCAATACCTAATAGAGTTAATCTCAGATAAATTACTTTACAGATTAAATATTGAAATAGATCTTCTGTTTAGATAGTTTGGACTTTGATATTTGGTTTAGCATCCCAATGCCTTACAACTGAGCTACCCAAGTTATTATCCCTGTCCAACACCGAGACAATAGTTCTAACTATTTATATTCAATTGACATAATTCCATTCACGGTAGGAATTACTCTCTGAAAGGTCTTTTTTCCTACCAATATCCTACTATATAGTAGATTTATGGTAGGGAAAAAGACCTTTCAGAAGTCAATTCCTACCGTGAATGGATTATAGTTATGAATGTATGGACGCAATTAAGTTAGAGCTTCTTTTATAATAAAAATGTGCTTAAGGTCTAAAAAAATTGATCTATAGATGGGCACAAAAAAAAAAGCAGATCATACTTGAACATTGTGAGCTTTACTACGCACCCTGTAATTTAAATAAGGGAGATATTTGAGTATAAACAAGTAGAATTACAGATACATTCTTCAGTTACTTGTGCCTGCTCTACTTTTGTACACCTTTGTTGTTTATTATTTTCGCCCATTAGTATAACTATGCTTTTTCTGCTCGTAGATGAAGTTTATTTTATACTGTGTATAAAATATAGATCAATCCATCTTGGCCAATCTTGTCCAAACTAAGTATGTCATTGCTATCAGAAGAATTTAGAGCAAGAGGGAAATGTAAAGTAAATATACGGCTAGGATATTTAGGTTAATTCCTTATTTTTACAAATAAAGTATTTGGGTTGTATCCCCTATTTACTGCGCTACTTGTCGGGCATTTTCTTTTGTCGGTTGACTTTAAACTAAGACATAAAAATAAGCATGTCATTCTTGCCTATAAAATTTAAGATGGTGACAACACGTCCTCACTTATTTATTTTTGGCTTAGTTAACACCAAACTATGCGATCAAGAGATATTCTACACTTTAAAGTCAAACTTCTTCTGACACTAGCATTATTTCACCTTCGTAAGAAGCGAGGTAATTTGCTCAAAGAGAATGATATTTTTCACCAAAATTAGAAGCAACTTATATCCGCCTGGCAGTTTTGGATCTCTAGACCAAGTTCTACTACCTACGCTCCAAATTACACACCACACAAATGCCACCTCAGACATATAAAACATATTTGTACAATTATCTGTGGGAAAAAATCCATTTGAAATGTAGCTAGAGGTGGCATCTGCGTCATTTAACTAAGTGCCTTTTATTTTCTTTATCCTGAGGTCAAACAATCTGCAATTCATCCAAAACTGGCTGTAAGTTTGTAATAGGCGGATTTTAAACTACTCCTTAGAACTTGACTTTACTGAATGAAATGTTACGTGTGAATATTTGTGTCCAATGAAAACTATTTTATTTTCTGATAATTAGTTTTTAATATTATATAAATTTTAAAATCTATTTTGCCAGAAATCATTAGATGGTTGGTGAATAATTTACACATTGTAAAATCATACTAATTTATTTGTTGTATATTCATGAATTTCTCATATACAGTCTATATATATGTATATAAATATATGTATATTTGTCTATATTTATTTATATATATATTTTTATTAATTAAGTTCTCTTCTGATGGTTGGTAAATTGGGTAAAGAGGGATACAAATTTTAATGATTGACAGCTATAAAAATGTTTGCCACAGGCTCAACGAAATTGTATTTTTGTATAAAATGAATAAAGATTTTAGTTATTGTTATTTTAACTATTCATCTTCACCAATCCTTCGTGAAAGGTTTCTCTATTATTTTCAAAAGTTACATTTGTTAAAATCTTATTCATACCATCAACAGCTCATTAAACAAAATTACGAAATTTTCGTAGTTTCTAGAGAATGAAATGTATGGTAATACCTTAATAGATTTAGTATTTTTTTTATCACTTAGAATTGACACTTTCGAATCCCAGTGTTGATGGAATAAACTTAGTTTATTCTCCTTATCTTTGGTCTAGACATACAATACACGAACGGAATTGGCTTGTAAATAAAAGTGAAAATAAATCATGAAAATGTTGTAATCGTAATCAAGTTTAGATATGTTTGATGTTTTAGATGGGTATACATTTTATTAAAATCGATTAAAAATTTAAAAATTGCTAAACAAAGTTGTAAACACATTATTTTTACTACTAAAACAGAAACAACACCAAGCTCAATGACACCAATAATAATAATAAATGGGATCCTCACTGTTCCGTCCTCTGTGCTAGATAAAATATATTTGGTCACTAGGCACTTATTTCTAGAAATAAGAGTTCATAAGGTCAGACAAAAATTTTGAATTTAAAAAAACAAAAGATGTCAAAGGTTTTTTTAGGTACGTGTGTACATTTTAGCTATAAGCCTATGTACTAATTACCCCAATGGGTAAGAATAAAGATTTAATTGAGAGGAAGTGCACCCCTATTTACGTGTAAGGATAGTGGACTACTATTTAGAAAAAAAATCACCCTCAATGCACCCGACTAGTATCGAAACCCTATCTCCCTATCTTTGGCAGTCTAACACGAGAGCAGTGGGCTAGATCACGCGGCCACCAAAGCGGGTGTAAAATATTGCTCCCCCACCAAAATATATGCCGACATAAGTTGATTAAAAAATGTAAAGTTTACCACGTATTTATGGTTGGTGAATTTTTTTCTCTTTTATTGAATACGTTTTAGGATGGAATGGGAAGGGAGCTTGAGTTAAGGGGATTATATTTTAGTTTTTGTAACAACAAAAATCTGTCCAAAAAAACTAAAATAGCTTCAGAAAATATCCTGCATCTTTTAGTAATTATAATTTATTAAGTAACCGATTTTGACAAATAAACACTCATTTTAAAGGTAGGGGGTCTAGGATGTCGGCAAAAATAGTATCCTAAAATTAAAACTCAATTTTCCCATAGAATTTTCCATCTTTTCCTTCTGTGGCCTGGGTTAATCTGTACAATCATTCTTTGTTTACATCACCATGGAAACCATGATTTCTGTTCAGTTTTATTACATTTACTTTACAACCATTACTGTTTACAGCCTGGCTCAGTTTTTAATCCAAGTCATATATTTTCCACTACCGGCTTGCTAGGCCTGTCATAGCTTCAAATGCCTTATAATATAACTTGGATTAGGACAGGCACAATATCCGGTCCCCGGCCGTTAATTCATCACTGCGAAAGGGTAAACCCATATTTCACCAATGATACATTTTAGGCCATGCCGGGAATCGAACCAGGAACCCTTAGATCTGTAGACAGATAAGATACCAACTGGTGTCGGATTATATAGTTTTATATTAGTAAATAAAATATTTATCTTTGGTTAATACTCGTAACAATTCAATTTTTACTTGTGGGTTTTGGTACATCTAATAGAGTGCTTATCACACCTTGTGAATGTGGGGAATGCCAGGCCTCCACTGTGGTTCGGATTCCACGTTAAACTGTAAGTTCTCCATTTTATCTCACAATCACTCTAACACTACACATTAGCATAAGTGCGTATAAACCGAAGGGGTAGTAAGACGCGGTGCTAATAACAACAACAACATTAATAATAATTTCGGTTTCCTTTATTATATTGCTTGCCAACAGTCGTAAGGCCTATAACAGGCCAGCTCTGTAAAGTACTCAAGTACCTTACAAATACATATATTTACACGAGAAAATAAGATAAACAAAAATGCCTAAATAATGTTATATATGATTAACTGTTACAAAAATAGTAATTAATAATGATAATAATAGAAAATAGCAATAATAACAAAAACTAAAGAGTGGTTAAAATAAATAATGTGCAAAAAATAAATCAGAATATTGAAAAATTTAGATATTATAGACAGAACCTCTTAGTGATAAATTATTGATAAGGGATTACCTTAAATAACTCTCTGAGTTTAGCTTTTCTTTTATGATAAAAGTTGAATTCGACAAATCTAGAATTGGCACTATAGATACAACGACCTAGAGGGCTTACCTTATAAGAGCTATTGAGAAAAAATAATTTTGGATTACGAGAAGCCCGAGAAGGGATATGAATGCCTACATGATCAAAGGCAAATTTGCAATAAATTTTGCTATTGAATATATTCAAAACAAAAAGCGCATCACAATAAAGTCTACGTGAGAAGAGAGTTTGGAGCCCTAAGAGGTTTAAATTCTGTCATAGTCATAATAAATCCGGTTACTAAAGTATTTATCATAGCACGCAGTGACACATTTTCTTTGAACGTTTTCCAACCTAAGAGAGTCAGCTGAGGTAGTGGAATTACAAGCAACAGTAGCGTATTCTAACTTAGATCTAACCAGGGCGTAGTACACATATAAAAAACAGTCAACTTTTTTAAATGAAAACGTAATAAATTTAATAAGTCCAAGTATTTTTAATGACTGAGAAATTACATGATCAACATGATAGTGGAAAAAAAAGTTGGTTATCAAGAAGAACACCAAGATCATTAATATAAAGGTACGAACTATGTTTTCATTGTCCAATTTATAAGTAAAAAAGAAAGGACTAGTTTTCCTAGTAAAAGTTAATGATTTGGTCTTAGATTTATTACTAGACATTCCATTTTCAAAAGACCATTGTATAATACCATTTACATCATTTTGCAGCTCTATTCAATCTGCAATTGATTTGATAATATTAAATAATTTTACATCATCAGCAAAGAGTAAATAACTAGACAAGTTCAAATATTTACCAATGTCATCAATAAACACTTTAAAGAGAAGAGGACCTAAATTAGAACCCTATGGTATCCCACAGGGGGCTAAAAATGTATTTGAGGGGTGTGAATCAATTTTAATAGTGAATGATCTTTCATGTAAATAACTGCTGAACCATTTTATATATGAGTGAGAAAGTCCAAAATTAACAAGTTTGGAAAGAATAATACTATGCTGACATAAGTCAAATGCCTTACTTTGGTCAAAATAGATAGCATCAACCTGACCTTGGGTAGAGACTTGAGGGGCAACATGCCCAATAAATTCTACTAAATAAGTGACAGTAGATTTATTTTTTATAAAGCCATGTTGATTATCTGAAAATTTATTTTTTAGGTGGTGGAAAGTATGCTCATGTATGATTTTCTCGAATACTTTAGAGAGGGTGTTTAAAAGGGAAATTGGTCTATAATTACAAGTTTTTGTTTTTGCCCCATTTTTATAAATAGGTATGACTACAGATTGTTTCCATGTAAGAGGAAAAGTTTCAATTGACAGGCTAGTGTTAAAGATATATGTTAACAAAGGGCTAAAAATGCTGGCACAGCCTTTAACAATAAAACTTGGAATTCTATCTTTCCCGGCACATCTAGAAAAACACAATTTTTTTTATAGCATTAGCAACATCCAAGGGTGTAATGTGGCAAGGATACAAGGGTGCACTAGTTTCAATTACGGGGCAGGGTAAGACAGGAAGGGCTGAATTATAAACGGAATGAAAGTAGCTCCCAAACTCATTAGCAATGAATACAGAATCCGCTATAGTCCAGCCAATAATTTCAAGATTAGATGGGGAAACTTTATTCACACGATTGTTTTTAACAAATTTCCAAAATTCCTTGGGTTTACATTTAATACTAGTTTCAATTGAGTTCATCCAATTGGCTCTGTCTATAATCAAAGTAGTTTTAGCTAATTTACGAAAGTGAGAAAAATGTGAATAGAATACACCATTATTTGTTTGTTTAAACTTTTTGAAAAAAATTGTTTTTTTCCCCCCCTAATATGGTATTTAAGAGTAGAAGAAAACCAATTTGGATGAATTAAGAATGGTAATTTGAGGAATACGCGTTCTGATTTTCCTTTAGACTAAATTGGTAAAATTATCTACAGCCAAATTAACATCCGTAGTAGAATAAACACAAGACCAATCAGCAGTGGCCAGGTCATTGTAAAGATTAAGGTAATCACCATGTGCATAGTTAATATGTGTGGTGGTGCTGTCATTAATTTTATTAGCAATAGATACATCAAGTGAAATCAATAAGGGCGGATGTGCTAAATCTATACTTACTATTGATTGAGACCTATGAGTTACTAAGGAGTTGTTGAAATTAGCAAAAACAAGGTCAAGGAGGTTAGTGTCATTATCAGCTTCATAAAGTTGTTCTAATCCTATTATGTTTGTCGAAGCAAGAAGTTTGAATAATAATAATAATAATAATAATAATAATAATAATAGAAAGCTTGGCTAGGTGTCGTTTTAAAGTTATCATCGTGGCGTGAAGAGGGAAAATATATTTTTTGATTCAAACTAAACACCGAAAGCTAAAAATCTGTGTAAAGTCGATAGTTTGTGAGGAGTAAAATTTCGACTAAAAAGTCGAGTGAGGGCTTTTTACAGCTATATCATAGCTTTTCCAAATATAAAGTTTAAAATACAGTTTAGCTAAATAACCTTCAACCATCGCTGCATCGATCCACTAATTAAGCTTTATTTTCGGTAATAATCTCAACAGTTCCCAAATATGTGTCATGTGAGTCGCTAAATTTGATTTGAATTTTTTCTTTAAAACATTTCTCATCAAATGCTACTAAGCTCATAACAAATAGTCAACCACTGTTGATATTATTCTGTGAAGCTAATTAAATATGGGATGATTACAAACATTATAATGTACCTTAAGGAAATGAGGTGTAGTGGGGTGGACTGGCTAGAACTAGTTCAAGATAGGGATAGGTGGCGTACTTTTGTAAGTGCGGCAATTAGCTTTTGAGCTCCTAATGCCATAGAGTAGAAAAATTGTTTTAGCACCTAGTCTTACTTCCCGTTCGGATTATACGTCTATGTACTAATTACACTAACGTTTTAGGTTGAATTTAGAGGAAGTATACTCGCATTTGCATAGAGGGAGGGTGGAAAACCACTTAGAAAAAACCACCCTCAGTACACCCCGTCTTTGAAAGTCTAGTCTAGTTTGATGTAATAAATTAAACTAAATATACCTACTTGAGAAATTGTATATTAATTTTGACCAAAAAAGTTTTGTTGTCACAACAATATTGACCTTACTAAGCTCGCGTTCTCTTTCATTCCCCTTTAACACATGAGTTAGTTAACGCATTAATCAATTATGTATTGTGTGATCAGGGTAGGTAGATAAAATGCATCAACATTGGCGTGGAAAATGGATGGGAAAAGCCTAATCTAAATGGGTCTTGATGTCAGGACAGTAAACTTGACCACTCAAGCCTGTCAATTATCTCTGTGCTGGATATGGCGAATATTTATTTTTATCCGTGACATAATTTGACTTAGAGTACCTGCACCCTTTTTTACTATTATACAGTACATACGAAGACACTCCCTTTGCGCCAAACTTGACTGATATTACTCTTAAATATTGACGTCACTAAAGGTAAAAGTTGTCTAGCAGTAATAAGTATATAGTGAGCTAACAGTCTAACAGTGTGTAGTTCTTGGCGTGGACACTGCAGCGCTTCTTGTGCTCTCCCAAACAAGCGGCGAACGCAATGGCGTGTGGTATATAGCTTTGATCGAAGGTGCCCGTGAAAAGCAAATCAGCCATGGGTCCCCGGGTGAATACGGGTACATCTTCCCCCCCATGAGTAGCCCATTTTAAGGGCACGGCCGAGCTGCGGGCATTGACCCTGCCGGGGCTAAACTTAGGACCATTGGCAAACTGCAAGGTGCTGTAAGGACGTCCATCCACGTCCGACATCACGCTGTCATAGCCTGGAAACACAGGACCAGTGTGATTTGATTGCGGTTTATCTTATTCTTTATATATATATATTGTAAATTTAAAGTAAAAAGCAAGGGCATAGAAAGCTAATTTTTCTAAGAGGGGTCTGTTAGAAAATCTTACCATGCCATTAGACAATAAAAGTTTGTATACATACATATGGACCCCCCTCCCCCCTATGGGTAGTCCATCAAATTCCTGGGGGATTCGGACCTCCATCATTCCCTCCCCCCTTTTTACGTCCTTGATAAACGGTAAATGAATGATAGTTTCCTAAGGCCACGTACACATGAGCGATGATTTCGTAGATCTACTTAATTTATTGGAGAATTGTATACATAATAATTAATAACGATGGCAACTATCAAGAAATAACCAGTGAAGTAGCTACTAAATTATTCGACGCACATTCACACAGTAGTAGCTGCCATCCTTGTTTTGTGAATAGTTAACGTTTTCAACAAAATGGAATTCCTTTCAGAAATTGGTTTGTGTATATATGATATACATTAAAAATTTAGTGAATATTTTGTAATTTAATAATACATAATTAAATTAAAACTATTTCCTTCGATCTATTTTCTGAAACCAATATATTCCGTTTTAATTTTGTTTGAAAAACAAGGAAATTGATTTTTAATTTAATAATGTTAAACTACTTGTATATTTTCTGCGTATTCGTCTGCACTAAGACATCACTGAAAACTAGGACCCGTGCTAGCTAGTACACGCCATGATAGTTGTTCATCCACACGGTAGTAGTAGACTTGTATTGAATTAAGCACGGAAACATCGCTCGTGGGTACGGGTCATTCAATTCTAAACAGACCAAAGATGGCGTTCCCTCGCGTTGTGGCCAACCCGCCAAGAGTCAGCATGTTGGAGTGGTCCGACGTGACCACCACCAAGGTCTCGGTAGCGTCCACTTCCGACAGGGCTACCAACACGGCTGACTCGAGAGACAGGGTCTCATCCAGGACGCGGTAGGCGTTGTTGTAGTGGCTAGCGTGGTCGATCCTTCCGCCTGGAAAATTAAAACGGAGGCTGTTGCCAGAACAATCGCCACTTGACCGGACTGTACTAATAAACCGACCCCTTCACTACCCATTTGACTAACCACACACACAGTAATGCAGGTAGAGAATGTGCGTGCGTTGGTTTTAAAGGGCAAGTTTTATAATGATCGGAAGGAAACCATTTATTAGTACAGTCCCATCAAGTGAAGCTATCACCCTGTCAATGACACACAATTCACCCTTATGTAAACTATCTAATTGATGGTAGTTACATACTACCCGCACCTGTAGACACATGGTCTGGGGCGTCTATCTGCGTTGTAGGCTGAGCAGTAGGTGGCAAAATCTTTGTCACGGGCAGGTGGTTTTTCAAATGTGATTCATCAACGTAGTTTGCTCAGTATCTCTTTATGCTAATGCGGCTGCATTTTATCTAGCCTTACCTTCCTTATCCTTGCCACTTATATTAATCCCCGGTGTTAAAAAGTATCTACTAAAATATTAATAAGCTACCTAATATTGGCTGACCTGGGGGTCTAGGGGCAAGGTGTCGGACTTCTGAGCTGGGGTCCGAGACTCAATCCTTGGTCTCGGCATAGATTTATTTGATTACTAAACCCTTCCTTCACCTCTGACAAGACGTGTATTAATCACAACTTGGGAAAGTGGGGAATGCCGGGCCTCCACCGTGGTTCGGATTCCACGTTAAACTGTAGGTCCTTCATTTCATCTCACAATCAATCTACCATTAGCCTACACTTTAGCGTTAGTGCGTATAACCGAACGGGTAGTAAGACGCGGTGCTAATACTAATAATACCTAATATTGTAACTTTCAAATATTTTCTCAGTTGTCTCAAGATTAAGATAAAATACTATCAACCCATGAAAGCACTAATTAACGATTACATTTGTGGATCCTCACCCCAACCCCTTCCCATTTAACATCGAATATACATTTAGCCTGGTCCCTACACCCTCTCCATCCTGTACTACGTAGCTTTTCACATCAAGAGTGAACTCCACTATTTCATAGGGAAGATTTTGTGACACTAAAGGAGTGACTCGGAATTCATTTTAAATTATGAATATAAAATGATATTTCAAGCATTATAATATAAGTACATATAATACCTGTGCTACGTGACACGGTAATGTACCTAATAAAAAAACCCACTCTCACCCCTATTTAACACCATGAAGCCCTACACCTGATTTTATTGCTGAGTAAACTGCATGAGGAAACTGCATGCTTACTATTGAGCAACAGCGTTGTCGTCATTCTTTTGTTTTCTGTGATCATTGTTCCTTCGAATGTATATCAAATTTGGCAATGCTGGGCTGTCGTTGTTGCCAGTAATTGGGGCTTCTTCCTCCAGCACAGTCGTAAAGTTACAGTAGTCTGAGTCTCGTGTTCCTAATAACTAGCTCAAAAACATTAGCTAAATAAACACTCATATTTTATTAATACTCTGTGTAGAATTTTTTTATTGATCACGTGTAGATTTTGTGTATGTGTTGATTGTGTTTTTTTCCTTAAGGTTATGGAATTATAATTTTATGTGTATATTAATATATTTATTTGGATAATAGTGTATTGTTAACAGTTAAAATATAGCCAAAATTATGGAGTCTACGGCTTGTTACAAGCAATTACATTCCAAGAGGAAAATATTAAGTAGTAAAGAAAGGGCAATGGTGTTAAGAGTCTACACCTAAATTCGTAAAGACGGAACTTGTTCAGTAACTCAAGCGGCAATGCATATTGTTTGAATATTAATTATGAGGAAAAAAGCTTACATAAAATAGTTCTAGCATAATTATGTGGGGAATAGAGAAACTTTAATATACTTCAATCTTGAAAAAAATATGATTCTGGAAATAGTTAATGTTTCTAGAAAAGGTTGTACACTGAGAGGAAATGTGTTTGCCTGTCAATTGAACCCCCCAACCTCCTCATGCCGCATTGTTTATAATGAGGGATTTCCAAGTAAACCCTCCCTCCTCACTTCCCAACAAACGAAAGCTTGAAGGTTTGGCAACCGGTAACAGAGAGAGAGAGAGAGAGCGAAGATAAATATTTTCTCCATAAGACCTGCAGTTACCTCAGCTACGAAATTAGGTGTATATATTATAACTTTCCCTCCCTATCAACACCGTTATGTGGTTTATGGCTGAGCCCTTACTGTAAAGATATACATATAGTCTCTATTAAATATTTGTTAATATGTTTATGTTTTATAATTTTTTAAATTTAAATTGCCCCAAAATTCAGCATAGGAATGTCCAAACAATCATATATTTTTTTAGAACTGCGTCTTACTATCCTTTCGGGTTTTACGTACGCTTATGTACTAATCACACCAATGGTTTTAGGAATTAGTGAGGCTATATTTATAGAAAGTGTACCAAAATTTGCGTGGAGGAAGGGGGGAAAACCATGTTGGAAAAACCTCCCTCAATACACCCGACTGAGATTCAAACCTCAATCTCCCCGTCACCGGCAGTCTAGTCTACTGTGAAAGTAGCGCCTTGGGCCATGTAACCATAGAAGTGGGTCCGAACAATCTTCTTAACAGCTATACATACACAACATAATATATTACTAGCTCTTAGGTAGCATAAAATAAACCTTGAGTTTTATAGGAAGTCCACTTTCGAACACCAAGATTGAATGAAATTCACCAAAATTTTGAGTTTTAGAAATATGTCTTATTTAATTTATTAATTACAAAGTAAGTTTCCACTGGTACTTTCTTATGCATTACTGTGCAATTTCTCTTTACACTATTAATTAATTGGAATAAGAATGTTACTGTAACATCTTATTACCCCCACTGTGGCAAGATGAGCTTCCGGTTTTCAAACAACGGGCTTCCTATAAAAACCAGCCAGTATACTGGACAAAGTAAGTGTGTCCGTACCCTCCACTACCAACAGGAAGCCACGACTGTTCCTCCGCAGCAGTCTGATGGCAGTCTTCACCATCTCGGACAAGGACGGTTCATCCTCTGGGCCAAGCTTGCGGTCCAGCTCGAAACTCATGTGGGATGGCGCGAAGATACCTACAACCACATCGCTCTTCTCGTCATTTAATTAATCCTCTACACCAGGGGTCTCCAAGTCTTTTGCTTAGTGGGCCAGATAATATATTTTACACATTTTCACGGCCCAAAGTAACGTTCACCGGTTCTTTAAGTAGCATTATTTTTGCCCTGAATGGCTTGACATGCACGAATAGATCACAAATAAAATTTGTTTCAGCATGCAAATTTAGATTTAAGTCATATGGCCGGTTACGTCTGTAAAAAATACAACTTTCCAAAACCAGCCAGTGTTTGATAAAAGTGATTGAGGTTGATTCTTCTCTATGAGAAATGAATCAATTTATATCCAATAAATTATATTTATAGTAATTAGTCAATATAATTATGTTTTAAATTAGGTAACATCTTTCGGGACTTTCCTTGTACAACCTTATACCGGGTGACTTGGAACTACTTAAAAATAGTCTCAAGCCGTCCTGTTTTAGGTATAAGGAATGGTGCCTGCAACTGAAAATGAGGTTTTGAAATTCCGAAAGCACTCTGAATCGGTGTCATGGGGGGGAGGGGGAGGGGGGGGGGATCGCGCGTGCGGATAGGAATTGGACATGTAAAATACACTGCGTTGTTGAGAGATAACGAAGGGAAACTATTACTTTGTTTTTTGATAAAATCTTGGGACAGGCCAGATATAATCCTGTGGTGGGTCGGATGTAGCCCGTAGGACGTAGTTTGGATATCCCGAGTTTCTACGAGGAGAGGTTAACGTGTACTTTATGAACAGACCAATAGTTATATCAACACACGACTTACAAATAACTTAACTGGGACATATTCATTCAATTTAAAAATGATACCTGGACACGGGAATCGAATTCTTTGTCTAGGTGTCATTTTTCAATTTAAAGAATATGGTATTTAGACGTAGCTGTAACCGTAATTAACAACTACGATAGCTTGTCTAGTTAATTCATAATTAATTTAGACAGATATAACGCCATTGTGAAAAGTCTAAGGCAAGCCTCGGCGACTGGTTGATCTCGTGACAATTTTCAGTCAATCACAGGGGTGTAGTGGAGCGGGAACACCGTTCCGGCACTGCTTTTTGTGGAAAAATATTAAATTTCACTATGCCAAGCCTAGTATTATAGTTTTCTTGTGTTAAATAGATTAAAAAGGTTCTTTTTATTAAAGTTTTTTTACTATGCAAGTTAACTAATTGATGTTTCAATGATCAATTTTATGTTAAAACTTTTTTTTATACTATGAATCGATAAATTATGATGAAATTTACTGTACTTTATGCGAATTCTTCAAATTTTAGGAGAAGTGCGTTAAGTAGAGGCATTTAAGTTTGTGAAATTTTTTCACCTCCAGTGGTTGGGGGCTGTTCCCCCCAAGCCCTCCCACCTTCAACTTTGGGGTGGCTACGACCTTGCGTTCCGGCACTGCTAGCATTACGACTACACCACTGGTTAATTACTTAATTAAAATCGTCGTTATCATTAAATAGTAACCTTAGAGTCTTCTAAGCCTGCAAATATATCAAGTGCTTTAAAATGATAATACCAAAATTACCTTGATTGGTCACAATCGGTAATGTTAAAGTAAAATTAAATACTTTATAATGAAAATGCACATTTTATTAATCTCAATTGTTTTTCATGGAAAGTATTTGAGGAACGATTGAATTCAAGGATGCATAGCCTGTGTATATTAAAAGAAAAAATAGATTGAAGACACGATGGGGGAACGAGACAATTGATAATTTTTTAAGTACATCCCGACCCAAAAAGGTTGCAAAACCCTGGTCTAGGGATTCACTTTTGAAATACACTGTATTACAACTAACTGGGAGATCGGGGTTATACTCCAGGTCAGGTGAATTGAGGGTGATTATTCTTAACGGTTCCTCACTCTTCCTCCACGATAATGAAGGCACCTCTCCTTTAAATCCTATTATTCTTATTTTTACTACATCAGTGCAAGTATTCAGATAGCTCGGATGCGTAGTAATACGTGGTGTACAAAAACGTGTTAAGCATCTCTTAAGCACGAGCCTTAAGTTTTCATCGCTCTCAACACTCACAATTCCCAACCATCTCTCACCGAGCAGGTAGTCCAGATGCCTCGTGTTGAGTTGACTCAACTCTTCTGTGGTTTCTACGTAGTGGGCCAAAAGACCTCTCCGCCTCTTGTCTCTCAACCAATCATCGACCAGATTCCTGCCGTCAAGCCTCCTACCCTCCCGTTCCCAGTGCCGTCGCCCTCCACCCAGTATCACCTGGAAACAGACGTAACATGGGGTGATTTTATAACTCCTCTCGGATACTCACTGAGAGAAGACCAGCTGGCCACTACACTGATTATATCACTTCTGAGAAAACTATAGGTATTAAAAAAAAATTATCTTCACTCCCTCTCTCGGTCAGCTGTTGCCAAATCTCGTCGCTTTCAGTTGTGTCAGAAGTTGGTGTTCTGGGGTAATAAGAAGCTACTGGCAACCTAAATGAACCAGAGTTGCAAAATTTGTATTATATTTTAGGGAAGATTGACCACGTAAAATTAGGTGAATGACACCGCTGTTTCCCAAAAGCTATCATGCAGTTACCTCAGAGATGATATCAATTGTAATGGGTGTTTCTCTCAAGAAACCACTATGAGCTCCAAAATCAATACTAGCTTACACTAATAGGATGATAGAATATTGAGTCTAGAGTGTAAGAAACATATTTGCACTAGTATTTTCTAAAAGTTTCCTTCTTCCAGAATCTTACCATACATTAGAAAATTGAACAGTGATTTGACCCGCTTCTGTTGTCAAATGTTCCAAGACAGCACTCACGTGCTAGACTGGCCTTATTATAAAGGGGAGATTGGGGCTCATATCCCTGTCGGGTGTACTGAGGGTAGTTTTTCCTAAATAGCTACCCACTCTCCTTCCACAAAAATACAGCTAGATTACCTCTAAAATGTTTCCTTCCTCATCCGTACTCAATTAGGGCAGTTGCGTATAGCCTGAACAGATATTAAGACGCGGCTGTAAAAAATAAATATAAAAGACAACGGTGATTTAAACATCTCTTTCAAACAAAAATAAAACGAATTATCTTTGTCTTAAAAAGCTATTCGAGGGAAGTGGGTTTAATTGAATCATATTTTATGGCTATATGCTTAGTTCAAAAATACGACTATGTATTTCAAACGACACATTAATTTTTTTTAAATTCATACACAAACCATTTTATAAAATTAATCTTATTTTTTCTTAGGAACATTAACAATCCCCAGATTAACTATTCCAACAATGACCGCGTATTTGCAAGTCGTGTATTTCGTAGTAGCAACTTTGCTAATTATTCCGTAATAGTTGCCATCATTGTTTCTTCTTACATTTCTCTACTGATTAAAATGATAGAACATGGTCTAATAGGAGAATGGAAAATTACATTGATGTCCTTGCCAGGACTATCCTCGACGAGTTGGCGAGCGATGTCTTTACACGTCCGTCTGGATTCCACCGGAATTTTGCTGTCGTCCTCCCAGTAGCGGTTCGGCGCATGCGCGTATAGTGCGGCCGGAGTGGCGTGCGTCAGTCTGGCGTTGGTCACGATACCCGTGGCCATACCTGCAATCATTGTATATATATATATATATATATATAGTATCATGTTCATACAAAGGGCCTTTTAGAAAATACAAACTTTATTTTGCTACTATCATCGATGACATTTTACTATATGATTACTGATGAGTGTTATTTTATAGGAATTTATTTCTTTTTCAAATGTGACAGCTCCAGATCACATGACTTGACGTATTAATGCGTGAAAATAGATCTAGTAGCTTTTCTTTTGATCAGAAAAAGGAAAGTTTGGCTATAGTAGAATTATGGTATGAACAAACTCCTAGAAAATACAAACGTTGGTATTATTCTAAAATATTGTTTGTATTATTTTATAGATATTGAAAGCGTATAGCCAGAACGGGTAGTAAGAAGCGGTGCTAAATTGGTATTACTATTATTACTATAGATATTGAGATCAAAAGAGACAGATATATGTTTGGATGCATGAATAATTTTTTTTAAAATAAATTTGGAATTTAAAAAAAAGTTGTTTTCTTATTTGAATCTGAGTGTCTACTCTTTTTCTCTTCACTAACTAGCGCCAGGAGAAATAACCAGTTGGAAGTCGATGTCTGGCATCGGGGGTGGACGGACGTGTTTTGCTGTTGTATTAAAGACAATGACGTCTATTAGTGTTGTTGGATACGGTGGATTCCGGTGACGAGTGCGATGTTGATTCGGCTATGACAGAACTATACTCAAATACTCGACAAAATTCTCAAACTAGTGCCATAGGTTCTAGATCGGGTCGTTCAAGATCACCATCTAATAATACAATTATGAAGAAAGCAAATTCTAGTGTAGGGCGTGTTGCGGTCAAACCAACGGGACAGGCGTCGGTCAAAGTTCCCAAAGTAGCTAAAGCTAAGGAGAGTCAAATTGGGACAATAGTTTCAGATGACAGTATAGGAGTCGAAATAGAGGATGTATTTAATTCTTCTAATCCAGGGCCGTATAAAATTACATTTTCAAATACATCGGAACCAAACATTCAGAATCTTCACCCAATTAAAATAGGAAAGGGATTATTTCTGTATGAGAGTGTAACCAGAATTGTTCCGGCAGGGAAAAACCAAATGGTTGTGTAATTGGTATGTATTAAGGAAACTAATAGTCTTATGACAGATAGGGAACTGCATGATTGTTTGAAGGTCTCATTTGACAGGGTAGGTTGTAATGAACATAGGATAGGAGTTATTCATAATATTCCACTCGAGTTTTCGGACAAATTTATTAATGAAGTGTTAGAGAGAGAAAGTGAATCTTCAATATTGCAGGTACGACGTTTCAATAGGCGCAATCCTGATACACCTGAGTGGTTTGATCTCTCTTGTACAGTAGCAGTGACTTTCGTGGGCAAAGAGCTACCGTCTTATGTTGCCATGTGTTTCTCTAGGGTGGAGGTCAAGTCTTATGTTTATCCAGTGACGCAATGTCACAATTGCTTACGTTTTTCACATCTCGCTGTCAACTGTCGTAGTGAAGGGCATAGGTGCGCAAAGTGTGGAGGTGGTCATCTCATAGAAGAATATCTACAAGGAACCCCAAAATGTGTTCACTGTGTGTTCATTGTGGGGGGGAGGGGCTCATTTGGCGACCGACCGAACGTGTCCCGAGTGGATGCGACAGTGTCAAACCAAATCTACAATGGTTCGTTGCAATTTGTCGTAGCGGGAGGCTGGTCAGGCTGTGGACCGTAACTCTCCCTACAAGTTGCGCTATGCAACCAAGGGGGGTCCAATTTGTCATGGACAATTCTCAATCCCCAAATATGCCAATATGGCCACGCAATGTAACGTCCTACGCGGTGACTCTTACGAGTACCCCGGCACAGGTTGTTAGGGATATGGAAGCTCTATCAAAGGAACATTAGATGATAAAATAAATAAGCGGGTGGAACAGATGGTTTCTAAAGTCGTGTCACTCCTAGTAACCGTGGCTTCCTCAGCGCCAGGGGAGTTAGATCTGCCAAGTTTAATGGCAAAAATAACAGGGATAATCCAAAAGTTGTTAAGAGATTTGCGACGCTATAATAACCATAATCGTAAATCTGCTAGGATCAAAGCAGGTAGTGGTGTCCAAGGTAACCTTGTCCAAGTTAGGTATATGTTTTTTTATGGTTAGTTATTTAAATATGATACAATGGAATTCTAGAAACATCAAGAAACAAAAATCTGACCTCGAGCAATTAATTTTTTCTCGTGATATCCATATAGTAGCGTTAAGTGAAACTTGGCTCAGCTACCAGTATAATTTTGTTATAAATAAATCTAATTTTTTTAGGTCTGATAGATCTGACCGGGTGGGAGGTGTTGCGCTGTTAATTAGGTCAGACATTCAATCAGCTGAAATAAAATCGGGCAATTTTCAATATCCTTGGGAGTTTGTAGGGCTAAAAATATTTTCCGCAGGTAGGAAACCTGAAGTGGGAGAACTCCCTTTATTTCTTAGGGACAAGTTTTTTTTTATCAAAGATTGTTTAACCTCTAGTTATCTGCGGCGCAGACTTCGTATCCTAACAAATTATGTTCATACAAAATAATATTTGCTAAACAAATCATGCCCATCTCTGGTGGATAGTTTTTGGGATTTGAATGAACTGCGTCAGTATAGTTTTTCTCTTCCCTATCCAATACAGTGTATCACTAGGGGGCATGATGCCCTGTGGGACGTACCAGTGGTGTTATCTATTCGTGATTCAGGAGTAAAAAGAGTTACCATTCCGATCGAACAGAAGTTAAATGCAGTAAGTTATATGAAAGAAAGAGGGAGTGATACAGACTTATATTTACAGATGATTCTAGGAGGGGAGGGAAGACAGCCCTAGTGGGTGCGGCCTTCTATGACAGTGGTATTAATTATGGTCAGTCATATATACTACAATCCATTGCATCAATATTTACAGCGGAATTATTTGCTATCCTACAGGTATTGAAATATATCTTATCTTTACGCGCTAGTAGCTACGAATTGGGGTACCAATGGGTTCCTAGTTACGTGGGTATAATGGATAATAAGAGAGTAGATAGATTAGCATCTAGTGTAAATTTACTTTCCAATGCACAGGAAATCCCGCTACCATATGGTGACTTTATACCGAGGGTAAAACTCAAAAGTTAGGTTAAATTGAGCGAATGGTGGGAGAGCACATGTCAGCAGAAAGCAAAATGGCACCATGGGGTCTGTGGTACAAAATTAGTTATACCATGATTTTCGGGGGTTAAGAGCACTCGTAAGTCTATTTGTATAATAATCCGCCTTCGGCTCGGGCAAGCCTACACGAAAGAACGAATTTATTTGATGCGCAAAGTTCCGTCCTCAAATTGTGTGGTTTGCCACGTTCCTAAAACATTAGAACATATATTTATGACTTGCCCTGTGCATCAGTTGGCTCGGGGAAATTATATTCTTAATTATACCACACACTTCTCTTTAGTTAATGTATTACGCTCAGACAACGTTACTTTGTTTCCTTCTAAATATTAATATGTCGGTGTAGAGACGAACACAATATGCCTCGTAGACAAAATTCGTGTTGAGTTAGGGATAGGTTATGTGGGTCATACCTGGATTGAACACACAGAAAAATCAAGAAAGTAGCATCGGAAGTGAATCTTATACAAGTGTCCTTGAATTATTTAAGAAAATGTCTTCAGTGCCATTGAAGAAAGAAGATAATAATAATAATATTAACCAGTTATTGCATTGCATTCAAACATATTGGCTAGATTTTGATATAAAGAGAGAATTATAAAATGTACAGGTTGTTCCGACACTACGTCATGGGAAGTTCAGTGTTTCCCTTAAACCTACACGAGAATGCCTGGACAGCTCGCGGAAGGATTTTTCCCGTGGGAAAACTAGTTCGGGTAGTTGACCTAAGGACCTAATATGGTGTACGTGGGCAGAGTTGTTTTGTTAAGTGAATAGGGTGAATTGACCCCCTCCCTTCACACCCCACCCTGCGCCCGACTGGTGGGTAAAATCAGTGCCGGCTACTCTAGCCCATTTGGGCAACAATAATTTCAATGATTTGTGTAAATTTGCGTTTTATTGAAGCAAGTGTATCATGTTATCTGGAGTGGTACAAGGTAATAAATGTTTAATATATATGTAATGAATTATTAATTTTAACCCGCCTCGCTTGCGTAGTTGGCTAACGCGCCAGTAGTGTTGAGCTCAACTGCTAAGGACAGGGAGATCGAGGTTCGAATCTCGGTCGGGTGAACTGGTGGGGGTTTTACCTAAATGGTTTACCACTCTGCTTCCACGCAAATGCGGGTTCTCTTCCTCTAATTCAACCTTCCCAATTCCTAATCCATTAGAGCAATTAGTACTAAGAGCGTATAACCCGAACGGGTAGTAAGACGCGGTGCTAAATATTATAATTAATTTTAAAACTAATATTGATTCATATTCCAAGAATACTGTGTTATAAGCAATTCTTCTTCCAAAAGGCTCTACTTAACACTAAAGGAAACCCAGGGCCTTCTGCTTGAAAACCGCAAGGCAAGCTAGGGAGGCTCTAATGACCTTGTCCAATATCTAGGGTGTTGCAAAACATTCCTTTCCGCTCGTCCACTAGTAATTGGCCAATGAGTCCGGGGTTTTACCCCCCAGGTCATGCTGTTCATGTGTATCAGACTAAGCATTATGCAAATTATTGAAAATATATTCAAGATCACAATGTTTATTTATTAAGCTAGTTTAGTATAGTTTAAGTAAAATTACATAAAATATATGTGAAATTAATTGTAAAATAATAGTTAGTTTACGTAACAAGCTTTAAATTGTACACTAATTACATACATTGATTTATGTTTAGGTATTCTAGTCACGTGTATTATCATGTATGTGGCAAACACTTTTAACCACTCTTTCAAATTTAGGCATTTCAGCACTGGTAGAGTGGGGAAAAGAGGGGGGGGGGTGGTAGGGCGGGTGACGAGGTTACTTTAACCATTGTTGGAGGTAATT
Organism: Timema californicum; assembly: GCA_902141385.1. Lineage (NCBI taxonomy): Eukaryota > Metazoa > Arthropoda > Insecta > Phasmatodea > Timematidae > Timema > Timema californicum. The sequence goes on along the minus strand of CABFOW010004112.1, from coordinate 28,659 downwards.
CTTGTTTTTATTTAGTAGAAAGGATCGTGGAGTTTTAATAGTGTTCTCTAATTTTTGTTTTACAAGAACGACTTTTTAGTAATTGTGATTTTATATAATTATACATCAAAGAATCCCAAAAGTCAGGAGTGTAATTTCACCATTTCAAGATGATTTAGAAGGGAAAGGTAAAATAAAATATATTTTCATAAAATTTACAGCCAGCCATTTACTTTGGCGGGAGGCATTAAATCAAGGCTGTAGCAAGAATGAAATGTTGATGGAGAGCGGGTTTGGGGTTGTACAGCCCTCTAATATCTGAAGGCCGAGAATATTTATGAATATTAAATGCTTTTAGAAATTATTTGGAATAGTTTTATAGTAACTAAGAGATTTAAATAATGAAAATGGTATCGAAGCTATTATTTGCCTGTTTTTTTTTCTATTGTTAATTGTGTGTGTAACTGTAAACCTTTTGAATATTAGACTTAAATCAGAATCCTGGCTTTAAAATGTAGCCTATACATTAGACACATCTTCAATGCTAAATATTTTAGTTGTACTTCATATTATGTAAATTTATATCAACATTATTTGTGGTATTGGGGAAGGGGGGGGGGGGTCAAATACCCTGGTGGCCCCTCTCCCCCTTGGGTGCACCATTGCTTACTGAAAGGACCAGTGATGCCTGCGCTTGGGTGTGGTCTAACACACTAACAAAGAACAAGTACATTTCTTGGCAGTACTAAAACCTCTGTGAATATTAAATTTCTTTTGTTTTTGTAACACGTAGAAACGTTGTTGATATTATTGTATTTTTTCTTGGATAAGATTAAGTATCTTTTGTGTTGTTATCAAGAACTGGCTATTGTGTATAAATAAGACTATTTTATTGGAGTGTGTACTGCTGTGGAAAATATTGATGGTGAGAATAAATAACTTAGAATTATTGTTGAGGTGTAAACCAATAGGGTTGTAATATTTTATTATCAATTATACCCGCTAGTAGCGAGTTCGGATACCCAGAGGCCCGAGGCTAGGTCCGGGTTGTTTCTGCACTGGCGCCAGCCGGGCAGGCATATAAATAGTGTGTGGAAACAGGGAGGTGGACTTATTTGAAGGTTTGAGGGAAGAGTGAGGAAGAAAGAAACATTACAGAGTGGCGCCCAACGTGGGGCACTGAAGGAGGAGGCTGAGAGGGAGGTTAAGCGCCTACTCACTGAGGCTGAGGCCAAGAGAGAAGCCTTGAGGGTTGAGGCAGCTCACATCCTGGAGGTGGCGCAGTAGGAGGCAGTGAGGCTCAGCGAGGGAGCTTCACCACCACAGGCCGTTTGGGGGTTGGTAGACGGTCTTGGTGCGCGCCTAGGCTTGTAAATGATGGTTGACCGAGTTCCTCATTTTAACAACCACACGGGGGAGAAACCCGTAAACCACCTTAAGAAGTTGAGTAGTGTGTGGGACGGTCAGGAGGTTCCTTGGAGAGAGAAAATGCGTCTCATTGCGGCATCGCTGGAAGGGGTGGCGTTGTGTTGGTGGTCCAGCGTAGAGGAGGAGGTAGACTCGTGGTCTACGTTCGAGTCTTTGTTCCGACAGGAGTTCTGGCCGCCCGAGATACAGGGGCTTACCCGAGCCACTTTACACGCCATGAAATACTGTGAGGGCGGGAATAAAAGCATGGAGGCACATTTCCTCACTCTGCTAGATAGGAGCAGACACCTGGATGTGCCCATGACTGACTCAGAGCTGGTTAACGTGGCCCTGGGACAATTCCAACTACGAGTTCAGGAAGTGTTGGGGGCGGTAAGGTATGGAGGCGGGGCGGATTTCCGAAGGGAATTAAGATGACTGGACCACATAGAACAGCTCCGTAGGATGGCCAAGGTACCATCAGGGGAGAAGATACCTCAGGGGCAGAGACCCCAACAGCAGGTCCAGCAGCCTGGGCAACTAAAGGGTTCGCGGCCAGATGTTGTGGCTCCACCCCCACGACAATGGGGTGGCCGGGGTTTCAGACAACCCTCCCTATCGGGATTTCTACATGGGAGGCCACCGCTTACGTACCAGAAGGGGCAAGCCAGCCCACAGCCTCGAGTATCTGTGACCTAGGTGGGCTACCCTCCTGGACCAGTGTGGTATCCTTTCTGGGAGCCAGCTCCAGATTTACCGCCTCACACGGAAGAGGGGAACCTCTACGGTTAAGTCACCAATGAAGGGGTGTACGTCAGTAACGACGCTCATTATAGTAAGGAGTTTATGGGCCATGCACCTGGAGGCGGCTCTAATAACAAGCGGAAGAAGCGGAAGGGACAAGGAAGGAGCAATGCCTATGTATTGTTCGACCCAGGAACCCAGCAGGCGCGGGGTGTATTCAACTCAGAGTCGCTCAAGCCGTGGAAACCGGACGTGTGAGCGACATTTTAAGTAATGATTTTTTAAATTATAATATTTTATGGGTTTGTTTTGTATATATAGTTTGGTGTGGTATGCTAAACCCGTGTTTATCTCACAGAATTCATGTCAACCGAAAACCGAACCAGATAGAGTAGGTGGCGCTTAGGGGCGTTGAGGTGGCACGTTTTCTCTAAAGGGTTGATTTTGTTGTGTGTAACGTATATGTAGTTTGGTTCTAGAGGAAGAATATACGAGGATAGTGGGTGGACGCTACAACATGCATCTCCGGCCTCATTAAAACATTTTCAGTGCGTCGAGGTCGAACCAAAACTGTTTGGGGGCATCTGAAAGGACCAGTGATGCCTGCGCTTGGGTGTGGTCTAACACACTAACAAAGAACAAGTACATTTCTTGGCAGTACTAAAACCTCTGTGAATATTAAATTTGTTTTGTTTTTGTAACACGTAGAAACGTTGCTGATATTATTGTATTTTTTCTTGGATAAGATGAAGTATCTTTTGTGTTGTTATCGAGAACTGGCTATTGTGTATAAATAAGACTATTTTATTGGAGTGTGTACTGCTGTGGAAAATATTGATGGTGAGAATAAATAACTTAGAATTATTGTTGTGGTGTGAACCAATATGGTTGTAATATTTTATTATCAATTATACCCGTTAGTGGCGAGTTCGGGTACCCAGAGGCCCGAGGCTAGGTCCGGGTTGTTTCTGCACTGGCGCCAGCCGGGCAGGCATATAAATAGTGTGTGGAAACAGGGAGGTGGACTTATTTGAAGGTTTGAGGGAAGAGTGAGGAAGAAAGAAACATTACATTACAGCAAAAGATTTATGTAAATATCTTAGCAATAAACTAATGACGTAGTGATAGAGTATTAATAGTCCGAGATAATCTCCCCTATATTAGGCAGAGTTTAGGCTTCTAAATAGCTTCTGGAGCATCAATTCTCAAGTTGGGAGACTCGTTTGTTTCCAAGCAGCATTGTGTGAGATAAGTTAGGCTGTATAAAATAATTTTAATTGCGACGAGAGTTGGACAATCTTCCTGATTCCCTCTAACCAAGATATGATGGACGCTTGATCGATGTATCACTTCATTTTACTCTTATTATGATTGTTTGCTTTGAGTATTATTAACTGTGAGATTTTAATTACACTAGGCTAATTGAATATTTGTCTCTATTATACATTCAGAATGTTCCCATACCACTCTTAGCTTTGACATTAATATTTACTTAAATTTTTAACCATGTAGATATCATTACAATTTGAGGAACGATTTTGTAGTTTAGTGGTCATAGGTTCTGACTACGGACCCAGAGGTCCTGGGTTTGATTCCCGGTGCTTCCGTATTTTCTGAGAAGTCTTTCCAGATTATCTGGAACGGGTTATACTAGGTCTGGTGTGGATAAATAAGGGGCTACTCGAATACAGTAGTAGTGGCTCCGGTATAGAAACCGAGTTTAATGGCTGGAGTCATCATTGTGCTGACCACGTGACACCCTCTATCCGTAAGAGCTGGCACTAATTTTCCAAACAGTTTGGTAGGTAGCCACTCGGTAGGTATAGCCTGAATGCGGTCTGACGCCATGGGGTTACTTTTATTAAATTTTGAGTGGATGGTACTCATCGCTATGAATAAATAAAAAAGAGAAAATATGGGTGTAGAGAGGGCCTCAAAATTTCCTAAGATAGCATACAGTTAAGGGAAAATAATAAATGTTTGAGAACCACTGTTCTTTAGGCACACACCTTCAAATATTTCCCGTGAAATAATCCCTTGACTTTCTTGGACAACGGTGGTTGAGGTTCCTTGGCCCCCAAATCTCCCCTGCAACTTTTATAGTAGAGCATACTTATTAATTTTCTCAGAATACGCCACTGTTTGGCTGATTTTTACTCAAAAAGCTTCTCCCTCTACCTCAACGCAAATATGGGTACAATTTCTCTTAAATTAAACTCTCCTTATTTCTACCCTAAAAGCACAATTAAAATACCCATTGCTTGAACGAGTAGTAAGAAGTGACAGAAAAAAACCCATTGAAATATTTTTAATTTAATCCACCATTTAAAAATTAATAACTAACGTATGCGATAAAATGCGTGCTTGAGTCGTGAATCAACCCTATCTTACGAAGCAATTTAATATTTAACGTGATTAATTTATTTTAATGCCTTAATAATGACAACATTAAAATTCATTGACGATTTTATTGTAAAAAATATTCTCCGTTGGAGGAATCTGCTGCCGCCATTTATGATTGACAAGACTTGATAATCAAGACCTGTTGATATCATTATATGTATGTATAAAATCAAACTCTAAATATCTACTATATAGGCTACTAGAGCAATATTTTATTTATTTTGCAAAAAAAAGTTTTGCTATAAAAATTGCAAAACCATCGGCCTTTTCTCGCGTTCCCTAATACCTAACCTTAACTGCTAATTTTTTCGTTGCAAACACAACGTTTAAAAACTACTTTAACCCGCCTTCCTCCTGCGCCCACGTGACCAGTGATGGGACGGCGGCCGCGCCTGCGCCCAAGGACTCGCACTGGTTGAAGCGCGCCGTGCTGTCCACTCCTACAGTTCCGAAGTTGGTCTTTACACCGCATAGCAGCGCCGTGGCGCAGGCAGCCGAGTCACCTATCTGGGCGTCAGAGTTGTACGTCTGTGAACATTTACCCAAAGGTAAGAGGATGACGTTTATTACTAAATATTTCAAAGATTTAACGTGCACTTTCTGAACCAGACACACAACTTGAAAAGTAATTCAACTCTATAACCCATAATAGCCATACTGTATTTGGGGATCAGAGGAGGCGTATGCAATTATTATTATAGACTTATTCTGTTAGAACTTCATTTTACGTTCGAATTATACGTTGCTAATTATGCTAAATGCCTTTGGGGGGAGGAAGGTTTAATGTAAACGAAGTGCACCCGAAATAGCGTGGAGGAAGAATGGAAAAACAGCCCTCAGTACAGCCGATAAGGATTTAAACCCTGATCTACCCGTCATCGGCAGGCCAGTATATTGTAAGAGTGACGCCTTAGACCAGAGTGATCCAACTGGCAGCCCTCGGGCCAAATGTGGTTCGCGCTTATTGAAAATGTGGCCCTTAAAGTATCCTTGAGGAAAATTAAAGGGAGATCCTCGGTGACAGATGTGAAATAGCTGATGTTTGAGATAAAATATGTATTTAAAAGGTAATGATTGCATTTTATTATGCATTTATTTGATTAGTAAAAAATATATAAATACATATTTATATTGCTAAGTTGTTTTGTTAAGGCAGGCCTATGTGTGCGTGCATATTTCATAATACATTTTTTGGTGATTACAAATCCTTTTCAGTAAAATTTGAAATATTCCACCAATCAAAACTACAATTTATGTATAAGTATTGAAAATAATTATGTATTAAGTGTTGTTGGTAGGTCTATATTAGGTTGATGGTATTTTTAAATACATCCTCGGTCCGCGATACAAACTGATAAGATTTGGCCATTGGGATTGAAAACGTAGGACCACTCTGACTTAGACCATTCCACCACCGAAGCGGGTCCACATGCAAATTAAAGTTTCATTCACAATTTAAACTACAAAACTAAGTAACATGTGCAAAAATAACACATCTTAGACACTATTATATCAAGCGTTTGCCGCCGAAAATATATATTTTTTATTTATATATTACTAGTTTTTAACTAAATGTGCTCTGAGATATTTTGAAATAGATACATAAGCTACCTGGGAGAGAAGGGTGGTAAACACCCCACGTTCCTACCCTAAACTACCCTTTATCTCCTGGATGCTAATTCATCACTGTGAATGGGGTAAGTTCGGTCAATCTGGGAATCAACGCCTGACCCTTAGCTCAGTAGAAAGACGTGCTACCGACTGAGGTGATGCTTTAGCACAGGAATAATAGACATATAGAGCCGGGACGCTTGAATCCTCAAATCCTCGAATCCTATGGTATTTCAGAGATTCCAACTTCGTAAAGATCTTAAAAAACAAAACAAAACAAAAACAGCTAAAGCTATGGAGACATTGACTTCAAATAACAATTTTAAGCAATTTAGAATTATGTAGGTACGAGGGTAACAAAATCACAAAAAAGTAAGAAATTTTATCAATAGGTATATATAACTAATTGATTTAAAAAAGTGTTTTATTTTTGATTAATAGACATGGCAAACAAAATAGCAAATAGCATTTGTTTCTGGCATTAAGCCTTAAAATTAATTTTTTAATTATATATAATTAATCATATATATATATATATATATATATAGTTAATCTACAATGGTTCATGTATATTTTCCAAACTTAATTAGTGTTTAATACAACTTTGAACTTTGATACCTTTAATAATTCGTATATCTCTTTACCCTACATCGATTGCTTCATGAATTAATATCTTTTCTTATATTTATGTGGTATTTGAAATAAAGAGCTTAGCTCCGTTTCCCGATCAATAAGGGATTCTACTCCCCTTCTTTTCGTACCAGGAGGATTCTGGTACATTCTAAAACTGGTGGCATTAAGGCTGATACAGCGAGTTTTGAATTGTTTTTCGCATATTATTGTATTGGGCTAACCAATCCTTGCCTATACAAAATAGATCATCTATAGAAAACCATTTCACGTAATAAAATATATAGTTATCTAGTAATATGTAATTATATTAATGTAATTCTGTTATTCTAGTTGAACCTTGAAGCCTCACGCTTCGTTGTTCACCTGATTGCGGTGTGCAACTTATGGGTTTGTTCCTGACATTCTGGCATGGCCCGCTTTCTATTATGTATTTATGCTTTGTGGTTCACCTGATTGCGGTGTGCAATTTTTGGGTTTGTTCCTGCCCTTCTGGCGTGGCCCACATTCTATTGGATGTTCATGTCTGACTCCCTTTGGGGGCGGTATGATACCTTGTCGCTAGATTATAAACTATATCTAGTATGTGGTTGGCACTTAGGTTGAGTGTGGTTTAACTCATAATACCTGACTATACTAATTGGTTACTTGCCAGCCTAGAATCTTGAATGACAACTTTACCTGATATATTTGCCCGGTGTTTCTATGACCGGGACAGATAAACAGTTCTCTGTAACTTATGTAACTAATTCAATTAGGTCATGCTAGCTTCACTGGCACACATCGTTCTCACCTCTTGGAATCGGGTTGTTTGTATTAGGAGTTGAGCAGGTTCTGACTCAACCCTGCTCGCCTGTCATAATCCATTAGTTATTTGTCGCAACAAATTTACTATTGCTACTATATTGTGTTTACAGTCAGTGTCTCTTGTCAGGGAGTAACTTAGAGTAATCTCAGTTCTGTCTTTCACTATAGGAAGTATGATCATACCTCTTTTAAGAGTGGGGCGATAGTTCATAAAACAAGCGGAGTTTAATTGTAGTAATAAACAAATGGCGCTTCACGCCTAGTTCACTCTATGAGTGTGTCAATTTTTATCGTATTGTTGTGTTAGGTATTTTGACCTACTCAATAGGTCGACATTGAAAATGATGGATTGTGCTCTGATGTCTGTCTACCTTGTAGCTGCTTGCTTTGTTTGTTTTATTAAACTCTTCTGTCAACACGCATTTGAATCTTATGCTTTCAAGGGTTAACCTATCACGTATATTTCCCATATTCATGTAGTCGGCGTATTTAGTGCCAACTAAAGCAGCGCTACATTATTATTGTTGTTAGGAAACCATTTTGTACTCTCTTGATTAATAAACTTTTGTTTCTATTTTTAAAGTTTTAATGATTTATTAGTAAAACCTTAGTAAGTTACTAAAAATACGTTTAAGTTATTTTAATAATAATTCAAATGTTAAGAAATTCTCCGAACTATTTTTATCTTAGAGCAAAAGTTTGTTAACCACGAATATACAGATTTAAATAGCTCCCCAACAAAATAATGGTACGGTGTACCGCATAGACTTTCTCTTTTATCTTAAAATAGAAGAATTTACTAAACACTAGTAAGATTTGTAAAACAAAATAATATACTTTGTTGCATAAACACGCCACCAAATATCATAAATTAAATAGTATACAATGTTACAGAAACATTGACAAAAGAGTAACATCTCTGTCCACCAAAGACCATAACAATCAATTTCACATTCCATAAAAAAATATATATTACCTTATAAATCAGAAGCCATTGGTTTTATAAAAATATATTTCAGATAAATATCTTTAATTTTAATAGTTATACAATTTACAATAATAAGTTATTTCGTATTATAAAGTTGTGGAGATATTATCAAAATTGGATATTCATGCTTATGTATCTCAAAGTCATTTTCATGGGAAAATGAAGGTGACCATTTTGTTTGTAATGTTAAACATTGCCTGGATACAAAATTTGTTAAGAATCGTTTGAGCAAATTATTTTTTCAATTTTTTCCCGCCAGCTAACTACCATTTATCTTAGGGCTGGATATATAATTACAAAAACCCCTCAGGGAAGCCTATTAAAACCCTAGATACCCCGTCCTAGCCCAATCGGCCCTAGGCCTAGATACAGACAGACAGACATACGACATTTATTAAAATCTCGAGCTAGATTTTTTTTGACGAGCCAAACACTTCTACCTCAATGGTGTCGAGAGAAAGAGAAAGAGTAAGAAGGAAATGTTAGTAACAATTTAAAACGTGCTTGAACAGCCCTAAGAGGATAGTTACTTACGTCCGACCTGAACGTCTTGCTGATTGAGCGGTTCCTCTGGTCACCTATGCTCTTGGATATCCTGGGTCTATCCTATTTGGAGATATATTATAATAGCGTAGTTTCGTTTCCTTATCAATAAAGGATACTACTAACCCTCACTCTAATAGTCTGGAACATTCTAAAATAGGACCTCAAGATGATAGCTTCAAGGGGCAGCTCGTAAATTGATCACAAGATTGCACTAGTAAGTTTTGTCCGGCTCTCCCGCTATGCGAATGCTGGTACAGTTATTCTGAGTTCCACCCTCCTCATCCCTATCCAATTAGTGTAACTATACCCTGACTATGGTAGGAAGGAATCTCTGGAAGGTCATGTTTCCTACTAAAATCCTATTATATGGTAGAACTCTGACAGGGAAAAGGGCCTTAAATATTGTTCTTCCCGACCACAAACAAACTGTGGCTGGCTCAGATGGGTGGTAGGTCACGACGCTATAAAAAAATGTGCTAGACGCAATAACTTTAAAAACATAGCTTAAAATGGTAAACAAAGACCTTAATTTTAACAGAGCTAAGTGTGCGTTAGAATGCTTAAAATGTGACCTGGCAGGTCATGAATCTGTTCCCGTCCTGGTACATTGCGGATGTGTATATACAAGGTGTAGCTCTTTCTCCACTCTTGACATAAATTCACTCTACTTATAGTTTTTGGTTGACAGCCACTAAATCTTTATAATTCAATAAAATAAACTATTGTTATTAGCACCGCGTCTTACTACCCGTTTGGGCTACACGCACTTACGCTAATGTGTAATGGTAGGGTGATTGTGAGATGAAGTGGAGGACCTACAGATTAACGTGGAATTCGAACCATTCCCCACATTCACAAGTTGTGATTAATACATGTCTTGTCAGAAGTGAAGGAAGGGTTTGCCAATCAGACGATAAAAGAAACTCTTCTTGCTGCTTGTGTGTGCAGAGAGGGGAGATGTCTAGCACGAGTAGCTTGGTGGATCTGCCCGAGCTGGAACAAAACACTGCCCCCAACTCCATTCCACCCTCACCCCCGCAGGACGCTGACACCCCGCCTCCAGAAAGTTCCCGCCTCCAATGCCCCAGCCACCTGCTCACCCCCCTCTCCTCGAGCGATACTATGTTCGACGACATCGCCAGCTACCACGCCTCGGCCGCATCGACTGAACTATTGCTACCGTTCTCTGAAAGTTTGCTGGAACCGTTCACAGGTAGGGCTGCGATCGATATTTGTAGGACAGTTTGTGTGTACTTCTCTATGTTTGTATAGTCTTAGCTATTATTATTATTATTATTATTACTTGTACAATACCTGTTTCGAAATCAAGGCATAATTTCTGGTCGAGTGGTGTGTCCCATTAGCATTTGTTGGACAAGGATTGAGAATGGGAATACATTTTAGTGACCCTCTAAATCTAGGAGGCACATTTCAAATACAAATTCCCTATCCGCAGGTTGAGGGAAAGATTTTTCAGTTGGGCACTAACCAGCTCCAACTGGATCGTCCGGGGCATCGGTGATTACAACGCCCCTGCCCATCCCTACCACCGAATAAGGGACGGCGTCGGCAGGTGACCTAGGAGTCAAATCAGGGTATTCGTGACCCGCCCCCCCCTTTCCAGTCGTGTGAGACTGGGGGGAGGCCAGATAGCGGGGTATGCCGGCCAAAAGGCCGTGATCGGGGATGGTGCGCGCGTTGCCTAGTGTTACGGAGAAGGGTACCCGCGGAGTATTTACCGACCAGGTTATATGTGTTGTGAGGGGGGGGGGGACACAAATCCCCCCCACTTAAAGTGATATTGTGCCCTAATCTGGGATAAACTAATCAGAAAAAAACCACTATATTTTTACAAACAGATTATTTTACTTTCGAAAACCCCAGTGGTTTGGTGTGAGTTGTGTATTACTTTTACGTTTACAGTCATTGTCTTATTCTATGTATTGTGTAATCCAAAATAAAAAATCATTGTTGAAAGAAAGAAAAATTATATAGAGATCAAACGCGCTTCGGTGGGTAGATGGCTTAACACACTACTCTCTCAATTGACTAGACATGTGGAGATAAGGTTCGAATATGAGTAAGGTGTAATGAGGGTGGCTTTTTTTTAAATGGTTTCACTCTCCCTCCAGGTCAATGCGGATACACTTCCTTTAAATTCAACCTTCTTCATTCCTAGCACATCAGCGTAAAATGTACGTATGCATGTTATAAGTTAACCCGAGCGTTTAGTAAGACGCAGTGCTAAAAAAAACTGTTGGGAGGGAAACTACATATTATGTAGTATTTTGGTTAGGTAATATACTTATTTAAATTAAGTAGTCTGAAAAAGTGATTTAGGTTTTGCTAATTTTGATACTTTCAGGCTCAACGTCGTTCAAAGAAGCAGACGGAAAGGCGAGTCTCCTTCCAGAGTTCTCTCGGGAGCATCGCACGGCCATGGAAGACATCTACAGCTCTCTGCAGGAGGATCTGATCTCTTTGGAGTTGGTTGAAGAATATCTCTGCAGAGATACGCCAACCAGTGAGCAGCCCTTGTAAGTCTTTCAAATAGACTGTGACTCCTTCGTATCAATTCAACATCATAATATCATCTACCGTCACCCGCTTGGGTGTTTGCTATCAACATCAACCAAGCTGTGACACATCACACTCTTCCCCTTAGTGACGTCCTGGCCACGGAGCGAAATCGATTGAGTCCAGCCAAGACCTCCCATAAAATAGAGAAAGAGGCCGGGTAGCTCTTGAAGTGATGTCACGTTTAATAGAATATATAAATGGGACTTAATAGTTTATCTGTTCTGTGCAGAATAGCGGCCAAAGAACAACCCGCCTAAGAGCAAATAATACAGTTATTTATTATTATTAGCACCACGTCTTACTACCCGTTCGGGTTATACGCACTTACGCTAATGAGTAATGGTAGGGTGATTGTGAGATTAAATGGAGGACCTACAGTTTTAACGTGGAATCCAAACCACGGTGGAGGCCTGACATTCCACACATTCACAAGAGAGGTGAAGGAAGGGTTTGGTAATCAGATAAATCTGTGCCAGGACCTGGGATTGAGCCCCGGCCACCAGCACAGAAGTCTGACACCTTACCCCTAGACCGCCAGGTCACCAATAATACAGTTAAACCTCCTCCTATTCTGGTGACGGTCATAAACACAAGCATCCTGGATTTATCTATCGGAGGTCTTGAATGGCTACGCATTATGACGTCTAGTAGTAGGATGTACACTCAAGTCACTCTAAGTTTAATAAATCCCATTCCTGTTCTAACAATTCCATCTCTAACCCACAGTGCCCCCTCTTTGTCCTCAACGACCTTGGAGGAGATCACGGTCCTCCTGATGGATCGGTCCTTACGCCTGACACCCCAATCGCTCGAGGAGACCTTGGAGGAGATTGGCGAGGAGAAGGAGGAGGCGAAGCAGCAACAACCGTCCAAGGTACCAGCCAGGAGAGCAGAGTCAGACAGCAGCGACGGAAGCGCGGGCGACGCTATGGAAGGCCTGTGGCGGATGCTGTCGGCGTACGACGAGTTCAGACTGACCCAGCCGGGATATGACGCCTTCGACCAGGATGAGCCTCATTGGTTGGATCAGGATCTCATGCCGTGGGAGTTGGTGGAGGAGTCCAGGAAGAAGTGTCTGGAGTGGTTCGAGAGGAACAAACGTGTGGACGTATAAGTTTGTTTTTTAGCACCACGTCTTAATATCCGTTCAGGCATATGCTTATGTAGGCTACTAATTACGCTAATGGTTTTAGAGATTAGGAAGGTCATATTTAAAAATGTACCTGTATTTGCGTAGAGAGAGAAAGAAAGAGTGGAAAATAATGTTGGAGGAAAAACTCCTAGTATACATGGCCGAGGTTTGAACCTCGATCTCACCATCATCGACAGTCTAGTCCAACATAAGACTAGCACGTTAGACAATGTGACCACCAAAGGGGATAGGCTGTGTTTTAACGTGCACTTTCTAATCAGGTGGACTAGATTAGCAAATGACTTACAAGGCTGATACATTTGGTAAGTTATGAAATTACCTGAATTTTACTGGTTTTACAAACCAAAACATATACGTTTTTCTATTTTTATACTATGAAGGGCTACAGTGGCGCACCAAGAAACTAAGTTTAGGTTACAAAGGGAGATTACAAAAATACTGTGTACAGAAGCTATTATGTATGTATTTTATTCCAATGTTTTAAACTTTTATTAAAATTAGTTGTAGTCTTAGGAAGGGAGGGCAAACTCCCCGCTCTTCTCCCACCACGAGTTACTGCAAAACTATAAACATTTGGTTGTTATTATTTTCAATCTTTTACATTATATGTTTGAACCAAGAATCAATAAAGACAAATGTGTCAGTGCTCATCGCAAACTCGCATGATTTGAAGATGAAACTAGTGGTTTAGATGAGGTCATGCTAATCTACTTTGCATTTTAAAAATCATCTCAAGAATATCTAAAATCTTCAAGAACATTTTAATTTTTCTCTAACTGCTCGCCATCACACCAGGTTTTCAATTTTCTTATAAATTCTCTTACAAACAACCTATGTAGGTACTAGGGATGGACACATTAAATTTTCAAATATTCGATGACTCGAACATATTTAAGACTCGAGATTCAAATATATATGTTCAAATTTCTTGTCTAAATTAGTTTTTAAGAGCTTTTATCGGGTTCATTATTGACTTAGTCCATCAACATTAATTAAAATTATATGGATAACCTAAAAACCTGACCCTAGGCCTTTAATTTATAACTTAATGTGAATAAAATCCAAATAGAGATTTAAACAAATCGTATCAATGTGTGAAAGTTAAACACGTATACACATGGCATAAGATTCGGATTCGAGATTATGTGTCCGTAAATAAAATGAAGGTTTGGGTTCTAGGAAATGTTGATTCCAATAATTCATCCTCTCTTTACTCATGTCTCACAATACTAAACACCCAGAATTAGATTTTTTTCAGATTACATGACGAGCGTAGCTATATAATTAGTCAGTTTCATCTTCTGAATCAAATAGAGTAGAACCGATGCTCACCTAAACTGGTGGCTGACCCCTCTAACCACTCAGCCATGGAGACCGTTGACGAATCGTAGCTGTATAGTTTGACCCCACGTCATCCCAGTAGCTCAACAGTCGAGTTATGAGCACGAAGACCCCAAACATGCTCCGTGAAGGTGAAGGAATATAATATTTTTTTGTGTGGACTCGTATACCAACATGTTTCTCTTTCACACGCCTCTCCAAGGAGTTCTGACAATTTTACCGAGAAGCCCACTTTTAAAACCTCGTGTCCTTAAATTCATCAGTGTAATAATCGTAGATGTGATAGTTCCAACGGGATAAGTGCGGGTAAAATCAGATTCAATAAATATTATTTAGGAAATGAGAGAGTCAGCATCGGTGGCCACATGGTCTTCACTCTTGCATTAGACTAGATTAATGATAAGGAGAAGATTGAGGCTCATAACCCGGTTGGGTGTACTGAGTTTTTTTCCGAAATGGTTTTCCACTCTTCTTACACACAAATGTGGGTACACTTCCTATAAATTCAACCATACTCATCATTAACCCACTTTTGTAATTAATACATAGGCGTATAAACCGAACGGGTAGTAAGATTTGGTACTAAAAAATAACAAACAATAATGAAAGTTTGTGATCAGAAAAAAAGAATAAAGTTCAATATGAAAACAAAGAAATCATCACTTTACTGCACTAGTTCATTCGACCATAAAAAAAATGAGGCGTTAATATATCTAGGTCACACGCTCACACATTGTTTAGCTCTGTGGTCCTATCTTCAAATATAACATTACTCCCTTTTCCTACGTGGGAGAAAACACGATAAATAATATGTATGTGTATGTTCCGGGCTTGATCCGTGTGACAAAGAATACTCATGTGACAGCTAACGAGCGAATATGGTGGGCTCAAACCTGTCTTTATCTCAGTGAATGGACTGATAACAGTTGACATTATAAGAACACTTTTCCCCCCCACTTACCCGCAGTTGATAAGGACAACCTTCTTTACAACAACACTGAGGTAAGTTCAGCCATAGTTCTCAATAAATTATCATTTATGTCACGTGGCATGAAGCAGATCCAATTTAAAGGAACATGGGTGGACATGGAAGGAAGGATAATAACCAAGCATTACAAAGGCTACTAAAACTACTCTCAAATATTTATAATTCAAGTAATAAACTTGCAACTATCACGTTCAGTGGCTTACCCTTACATTTACTTTTGAGGAGCATACAAGCAATGCTGTATCCAGAATTAAATTTCAGGAAGAAGGTACAAGTTAAGAAAAGATATTAAATTATGGAATGACTTTAGGAGCTATTTGGAGTTTTTATTATGGTAACTAAGAGCAGCCATTTAAATAATGTAAGTGGTCTTGCACACAATGTATCGAAGCTATTACTTGTGTACTTTGGTTTTTCAATTTATAATTCTGGGGGCACTTTTAATGAGAGTAAACACCTTTTGAATATCGTATTAAGCCTAGTATATTTATATATTCGACACATCTTCATTTCTCAGTATTATAATTCTACTTAAAATATATATATACACGATTATACACACACATACGATTATATACACATATACATATACATATACACATATACATACACACATATATATATATATGTATATGTGTGTATATATATATATATAAGCTGATAAAGCTGTTAAATTGATAACAATGTTGCAGCATACTCTGACTCAGTGCCAAGCCAGCTGCCTATATCGAATCGAGTGGGAAAATAAAAAATAAATGTAAATCTAAAAACGATTATTTCATTCTCTCTCTCAATATTATTGGTTAATCTATTATTAAATTTATTTATTAATATGATTACACAACTAAGCATTGATTTTCTTACGAATGAACATTTAAAGCACCTATTAGAAAATAAAAACATATATATTACATGACCCAACTCAGGGGTCGGCAATATTTTAATAGTGTTGTGCCGAAGTAATGATGCAAAGTCACCCAGCGTGCCAATCAAACTAAGCCCGTCCAAGTTCTTTATATGCTTATGCTAGTTAGCTAGTACAACTATTAATACAAATTTAAGTTGGTCTTGTATAATGTAAATGTAACAACATGTTCCTAAATCGAATAAATTTAATAACCACTATTTCTTGAATATTTAATATTTTTATATACCCAAATAAATCATACAAAAGTTATAAATGCGTTTAGAAAAATTTAAGTTCTATAGGCATTATTTTGAAATTTGTAAACGAAACAATTATTGAATGATTGAAACATACAACACGTTGCTATTAAAAATATTACTCACATAAATGGTTTTAAATAAAAATAAAGGTTTTATAAGATTTCTATCCAAATCCCTCAGCGTGCCATTGAAAATCGTTCCGCGTGCCATAGGTTAACTACCCCTGACCTAACGTATGAAGACGTGAAAGTAGATCTGGAGCATTTTCTATCTGTCAGATAAGTAATTAAAAAAAAAAAGAGTAGTTGGTATCTCTACCACCTGCTCCTCCAGTACTCTATTGGTGTGGCACGAAGCATCTAATTTGCACTGCAGGTAGTGTCCATCGACCAAGGTGACAGCTAACAAAAGCTACCATGTCAACTCTCATGTATCCATTCGCCAAATAATAAGATCTGCAAGACCATGTGTTCAGCTACTTTCACTTTCGGCAGTCAAAACTTTCACAACAAGCCATTTTTTTAAATATTTTTTTGTTTTGTTTTAAGAGTTTTTTCCTTTTTAGATTATCAAAACACGAACTTTAAAATAACCATTTGGATGTTTCGTTTTAGTGGAAGCAGCGTCTGTGTTTCACTTAAAAATTCTTTACAAACGAGAGCTCCCAAAAGGAAGCGCTATCTTCACAAATTAAAATGACATATCAAAAGAAATGAAGGCGGTTGATGACGTCATACAAACCGTGTTCAGCTGTATTAATGCGCATGTTTTTACAAAATAAAAATCTTTTATTTGAAAATGATATTCTTAAATGGATCTTTTTCTAATTAGTAAAAACATACATTTATTTTGGTGGCCACTTATAAAAAGATACAGGTGTGAATCTATAGTACTTTTAGTTTAATATTTCATTAACTATAATCTTTCTTGCTGCCACAACCACGAAACAAAAAACATAAAAATTGTATCCATATTAATTGTTCTTTCAACTAGTCATGCAAAAGTCAATTATACAGTAATCCTTAGGAAAGTATTATTAAAATCGTTTGATAACACTTTTTATTAATAATATCACTAAGCATATATTTATTATTTCCGAGTAGGTTAACATTAGTGACTTTTAGTCCATGTTTGCAATGAATATCCTTCTGCTTACCTACACTCCTACTGAATATAGAGAAAATTTAATTTAAAATTGGAAAAACTATTTATGACTGACAATTCTTCAGCTCATAGAGTTAAGGTGGGATGGAAAGGAACATAATTTTTGCAGTTTATAACATATAATCTATAACAAGCTAGCTAACTAAATACAATATTGCGTTAGTAAATACGTTTAGTTTAACTTTCAACACATGTTAATCTCTAACAGCTGTTGATTATCTGTCCATGAGCATATTGGCATTTAATGATAATTTTTTAGGTGAAAAAATATATATATTTTTTGTCAGTTTCCAGAGGGTACTATGTATGGCAATTATTCAAGAACTGATGAAATTATTAATTTGTAAAATCTCAAAATGAAGTCATCTACGTTTTATTTTACCACCACGTATAGCTACTACCCTTTCGGGTTATAAGCTTATGTAATAATGGCGCCAATAGCTTTAGAGACTCACAAGGTTTTATTTAGAGGAAGTGTTCCCGCATTTGTTTCGAGGGAGAGCGGAAAACCACTTTGTAAAAACCACCCTCAGTACACCGGACCAAGATTTGAACCTCGATCTCCCGGTCATCAGCTGTCTAGTCTACTGCAAGAGTAATGCCTTAGACTATACGGCCACCGAATCTGGTGACATCTACTTGAGCTATATTTTATGGTATTAGGTTAAAATAATGTTATAAAATATGCAAAAATATTGGCCTTAATTCGCGTTCTCATTTTACCTTAGGGTAGGGAGGATGGGTGGACGATAAAAGCTCAGTGTTTCTGTAGTTTTTATATATCAAAACATTTTTTTGGTCAAAATAAATCAAATCATTCTTCAGTAGAAACATATAATTTAATTTTCTTCACAGAGTAATAACAGTTCTAAAATATCTTTCAAGGATATCCTGGAATTTAATGACAGGTTTTACCCTTCATTTAAACAGTTTGTCGACTAATGTTAATATACTCATGTCAGATATTCAAGAATGGTTTATATCACCATGAGAAGAAAATTAAACTATATATTTCTATTAAACCAATATTTTGATTATTTTGTCCTAAAAGTTTTTTTCTATAACAAACTGCAGAAACACTTAGGTATTCTCGTCATCCCTTCAACACCACATTAAGTTGTGAGAAAAACTTTGCTGGATTTGTTTGGGCCGCATATGAGCACAAATGGAGCACACTCAACTATATAAATTTGAACTTATTTGTAGAATGTGTCGAGCATATTGTATTCATCATAACTGGTGAATGTGTGGAATGCCAGACCTCCACCGTGGTTCGGAATCCACGTTAAACTGTAGGTTCCTCCATTTCATCTCACAATCACCCTACCATTACACATTAGCGTTAGTGCGTATAACCCGAACGGGTAGTAAGACGTGGTGCAAATAATAATACATGTCGGGCTTACTTGATGTATCTACTAGGGCCAATGAAAAGTGACATAAGCTGCAACCTTACGGTGGTTATTGAAACTAGTTCGGAAAAAGAACGGTCCCGGTAGATCACTTCATACAATTTATTTAAGATTACCGCTTGAAGAAGATTTTTTTTTAAAAACCACCTAAATGTATATTAGCCTATTATATTTTTATAATATTACACAATTTTGATCATAAGTAAATTGATTTTGAAAAATTGTGTAAATTCATTATTCTATATTATTAAATCCTAACGTTACCGCAATAAGATTGTTTTAGACGTTGAGGTTTGGTTTAAATTAATGTTTAACGTATAGCTAATAGCGATAATGCATACATAGCACATAATGCGCAAGAAATTGGAACACGCTATTTTCATTTATAGCTTTCATAATTCATACATAGCTAATAGTGAGTAGTGCACAATGCATAAAGTTAATTAACTTTAACTTTTCATGCGTTAGGGACGTTCAAGTATCACGTAAGCAAATTTTTGGCCATTTTGGATCCCCTACCCCTCACTTGTAAGCAAAAATTATCTACTTTTTTTATTTTTTATTCACATGTATAACCATTATTTTTTTATGCATTTTATAAATTGCTGGTAATTATTAACGTAGAAGTATAGATTAATTATGCGAAATATTTCACAATAAACATTTTTATAAAATTAATTCAAGTGTATTGTACTAAACAGGTAAAATTAAAATAAAGTAAACGATTATAAAAAATAAATTTTAATCTACACTCAATTAAAATGATTAAAATAGGTTGCCGAGTTCAAATCCAGCTACCCTCTCCCGCTCCCCCTAAGGTATTCACGCTATACTTGAACGCCCTCTTATGCATGAAGATGAGCTTAGACAAACCTTGGACTAGAGACCTTTCATCTAATTAGAATGAGAGAAGCCATATCCAATTAAAGACTAACTATAGAGGAGGCGGTATAATACTTCTGCTCATGTTCGAAATGCCTAGTGATAACCAGTCTTGTTTGTTATTAACGAACTTTCTTTGTTTAAATGTCCGTCAATAGCGATGATTGAAAATATGATTAAAAGTAAAGGGGTAGTGTTACATTTTGGATTCTATTACTGAGAAGTAGGTCTACCACAAAATTAATTACAAAAATAAAATCGAAACTAAAATAAAAATAGAATTGTATTTAAAAGTACAGGTACCGCTTAAACAAAGGTAATTTGTTGTTGCTGTAGAGCAAATAGTTTGGGCCATTTACATGAGTAAAAATATTATATTAAAGTTAGAAATTACTCACTATGTTTCAATATAAACCGATGAATTTAGTTTTTTAAATTGATTTCTATACTTTATGGTTTATGCAATATTCACTATTAGTTAAGGGCTATGCGCGATTAATAAATATAAACCCAGGCTTAGCTCTTATATTTAAAAAATTGTTTTACTGTACAGTACAGGATCATTTTAAAACTAACTTATACGACTACTGTGCCTACATTTTTTGGGTCACCATTAGTAAAATTTTAGAAAGTTTAATAAAATCGGATGCAAAGAAGCCAACAGTGACAATATGTGGCTAAACAACACCAAAATGTTTCACAAATTATAGTTGCATAACATCTCATTGGTGCATATTACTATTTTCAATTATCAATTAAGGTTAGCACGATAATAAACATATTAACTGAAAGTGGTAACTTAACTATGTAAAGGAAATTGTTGCAGACCAACTAAGTTTAAAAAAGGCTCTGGCCGGGATCTTTCTAATACATTTTGAGTTATTTTACTCTAATATATAATATAGAATTTTAAATGAGGGTCCCTATCATCCACGGTACAACGCCTCTTAGGATGCGTATAGAGGATACCGCCTTCTGATATCAAGAGTGGATGCGAATATATTAAATACAATCAGTCACGGGCAGCCGACAGGGGTGGCCCTCCAGCTTGGGGCATGATGAGCTCTCACCGTAAAAAAACCCACAAAGAAACAAATTATATTCAATTTTAGTTATGTTAAATTACCCAAAAACTTGTTAATCTAATAGAGGTATGTTTGTGAATTATACGCGTGGCAGCCAACGGTTTGGATGTCACTTACCTGATACTTTCGAAATATAACGGGCTGAAGAGGAGATTAGCTTTCCCCATTACTTTTTAGTCTAGTCTTAGAGTATGGTACTAGGTTAATGCAAGAGAGCAGGAAACCGTTAATATTAAACGGTACATTGAAACTATTAGGTTATTCAGATGATTTAGCTTTGTTGGGCAGCAGTAAGGAATCTGTTGCAAGAAATGCAGGGATTTTATTAAAAGCCAGTTAGAAAATAGGTTTAGAAGTGAACGCTGAAAATACTAAAGTATATGATCACATAAAGAACACAGATTTGGGTGATCATTTAGAGATTATTGCGAACAACATATGCCAAATATAAGTAGCAATAAAGATATTGGATTAAGCACTAAGACGAAAAGAATATACAGTTGGTAAATTCATGCTATTACTCGGTCAGTGAGTTGTTGACATCTCGACTGCTTTCAAGGAATATAAAACTCAGAATATACAAAACAATAGTTTTACCGGTTGTTCTCTATGGGTGTGAAACGTGGTATTTTACCTTACATGATGAAATCAGATTCAGGGTATTCGAAAACAAGGTGCTTAGGAAGATATTTGGCCCATAAAGGTTACTGAAAAGGGGAGGATGTTACATAATGATGATCTACATACCCTAGAACCATCACAAGGCATTGTTAGGATAATAACATCTTGCTAATTATGGTGGACAGGATATGCAGCGCGAAAGGGAGATTCTAGAACCTTGTTCAGGATACCGATTTCTAAACACAATGGAAAGAGACCATCAGGAGGACCTAGATGCAGAAGGGAGAATAACATTAAGATGAACCGGAAATATATAGGGTGTAATGAGGTGGATTGGATAAAGGTAGCCCAAGCTAGGGCTCATTTTTGTACTTGTGGCAATGAACTTTTGAGCTCCTAGTGCCATAGAGTAAGTACATAAGTAAGTTGGTATAATTTAGGATTGACATGATCTGTATTCACTCCACAGAGGGGCGCTTAACGTGGAAGTGTAAGGGACGCAAGGAAAGGTAAGTGTTTTTGAAGTTTTACAGTAAAACAATTTTTGGCCAAAATAAATCAAGTATTGCTTCAGCACAAACTTTGAGCTTAATTTTCTTCACATGGTGATGTCAACAGTAATTGTTGAATATTTGTCATGAGCATATTAACATTAGATAATAAACTTTTTAAATGAAGAGAAAAAAGCTGTCATAAAATTTTAGGACACCATTGACAGATATTCAAGAACTGCCGATATCACCATGAGATGAAAATTAAACAATATATTTTTGCTGGAGAAAATTTTATTTATTTCAGTCAAGAAAATAGTTTATTATAAAAACTGCAAAAACACAGGCCTTTATTCGCGTCCCCAACACTCCCACCTGAAAGGATGACACGTTATGTACTATAATTGTTTTGACAGTTTATTTAAAGCTAATAGGGCTTATTGTTACTGGGAATGCACTTATAGTAAGTAACCTTTAAATTCCTCGTGTCCTCCCGCAAACTGGTGGTCCGCGGTCAAAGGTGTTAGGATCACAATGTATTGAATGAATCGCTGATGACAAGCGCTTTATGACTTATCTGCTTTTGTATTACGTGACGATTAAAATATGTCCCAGAAACGATTTAAACCGAGATCTGTCTCTATATCGTAGCGCTTTCAACAGCAGTCAAGGGCTACTATATAATTTTAATTGGAGGTTTATAATCTATATGCAACAAGAAAGAATGGTATAGTTAGTTTTTTTCACGCTAAGCTTGGATTTTTGTGACAGTTGAAAATTTACTAAAACATACATTTTAAAATATATTCACCATATGAATAAGTTTGGTCAGTTTAAAATGTAAATTGAAAACATTTTCCAAGGGGACAAAACATACTTGAAAGGTGAAATAACATATAACAAGTTTTTCTTATTAATTTTACAACTGTCATAGGCCGAACCAATGAGTACGCAGACTAAACGTAAAGTTAGAGATCGTATAATCTGGTTTGCCAGTAATGGGAAGGATGGGGCTAAAATACCGGTCTATATTGATGTTTTTTCTCAAAATATCTTTTCCTTGTTACTCCAAGCAAACACCGGTCCATTTCCTCTAAATTCTCTCTTCTCTATTCCTATGCCACTGGTGTAGTTAAAAGTGTAAACTTCAGACGGGTAATAAGATTAGGTGAGAACAAAACAAGCACCCACTTCGGTGGCCGCGTGGTATAAAGCGCTACTCTCGCAGTAGACTAGACTACCGATGACGGAGAGATCGAAGTTCGAATCTCGGACAGCTGTTTCGAGGGTGGTTTTCCATAATGGATTTCCACTCTTCCTCTATTCAAATTAGGGTACAATTCCTCTTAATATAATTCTCACAATCCCTAAAATCATTAGTGCAATTAGTACATAAACGTATAAACCAAACCGGTAGTCAAACGCGGTGCTAAAAAAATCCAAGCAATTGTCATAAATGGCTAAAGCTACCGCAAACGGATTAAATACACACTCGAGCATTACTTTATTTTTCAGTTTTACCGGATAAATGGCTGACGGTGAACCCATACAGAAACACAGCACGGAGACTGATGCCAAACTCCTGAATATATTCGGGTAAGTGATAGGTGAGTGCGAGGTTTTGTCAAAACTCCGCAAGGAACACATTATAGTCTGAGTGGACTTGGGTGAGTGAAATCATTGATCCAGCATAAACGCTGGCACATTTATTTAAAACCCAATTTCAACCCGTTATTTTAGGTAAGATAGCTTACGTAACCGATAGTTTGTTTTTGTTAGTGGTGAGTTTAATTCTAAGGTAAGAGATGCCATTAATTGATGGGGTAAGAACGAGGTGGGTAATTAAGAGGAAATGTGGAAAGTGCAGAAAGCCACGTTCTTGGCGATACTACCCCCAGTATACCAAGTCAAGATTCGAACTAAAATAATTCACATCAGGGACCACGTGGAGTCGTGGACTAAAGGTCAAGTTAATCTAGTCTGTTTTGATAGTGACAGAAGGTCGAGGTTTGAATTCCGACTCGGTGTACTAGGGAATTTTGTTTCTAAGCAATTTTCACTCTTTCTATTTCTCTACATGCGAATGCAGGTACTTTTCTTTTAAATTGCTTTCCTTTTTACTTTTACTTCATGAGTGTGGTTAAATATGGATACGCCAGACGGTTAGTAAGACACGGCACGGTGGGATATAGAGGTATCCCAATCCAGAATTTTCTGACCCGGGTCCAACACACCAAGCGAAGAAAATGAAGCGTAGACAAAATATTTCTTGTATTTAGGTCCGCGTCCATGGTAAAGATCTTTGACACGTTGGGGTGTTATTATAATTAAATAATTTGATTTGAATCTCGTTAAGTTCAAATATTAAGTTCTTACCGCGTTCACATATTTTTCTTATATTGAATCCATCAATAAAATGATCTGTGAAATTATGTCAGAAAGAAGAAGGACGCTGAAGGGAAAGAGGGTGACGCCCCTGACGCCGGTTGGAGCCAGACCCCGGTAGCGCCGAACCCGGGCTGCGACAGAGACGCTGAGGAGTACAACATGCGACATACACACCGCGGCGTGGCGCTGCTCTTCAACCACGAACGGATCCCGGGCATGGCCGTCAGGAGCGGCACCGACAAGGACTGCAAGCGCCTTGCGCATGAGCTCACCGAGCTGGGGTTTGAGGTCTACATCCACAATGACCTCAAGTATCAGCAGATCATGGACGTAATAGCTCAAGGTACGACAATACTGGTATCAGTGATTCAATGATGTCGGAAATAATTAGCGTGCCAGCTATTGGTTTATGGCGAGGAGGATTATGGGTAATAAAAAACCAAGAGGCAAGAACATTCTTCGCTTTTCAGTATTAATGATCTGTCCCGTTGACGTCCCGTCCATAAATTTTGAAATTTCAGCTCTCAACTGTAGCTTTTAGAACCTGAATGTCCAACCCACGGCCCGCGGACCACTTGTGAGCCCCGAGTACATTCTGTACAACACACCAGCTTAAATTTAAATACTTAAAATTTCAGAAATGAACAACAAATTTAGCTATTAAATCTGACGTAAATGCTTGCTATCTTCCATGTAGTTACCAGAATCGTAAGTATGTTACTTATGTAATGTCTGTAGGCCCGCCACGAGAGGGGGACTATTGGTACCATTGTACCGGGCCCGAGACCCACACGGGTCTGGGCCTAAGATCTAGATTCACAAATTTTAAATAAAATGTAAATGATGAAATAGAATACAAAATAAATTATCTATCCATACTAATAAATAGACAGCTCTACCACTGCGGCTTACCACGAAGGAGCTTGATGGCATTTGTAAACATTATATCCTTGGTTTGGTCCACTGCGGCTTACCACGAAGGAGCTTGATGGCATTTGTAGCCATTCTATTCTTGGTTAGGTTCAGTCTTGTCTTTCATTTCAAAGTGTTAGGAGGTTTCACGGTTTCAAGTTTTCTAGTGAAATTAAATTTGACACAAAAAGATAGTTTGGGAATGGATCAAATTAAATTTAAAAGACGTATTCAATCAGGTGTGTAACATTTCAGTGTTCAGTTACGTAATTATTTTCTTACACTAATTTTCTTTTGCTAAAGTGAAAACAAATTTTATGAAAATGTACAAAGCTAAGTTGAGCAGTTGAATAGGAACAAGGAGGTGGAGGGAGGAGCTGCTCATTTCCTCCATGAACTAAATAGCTTATAGATGCATCCAATTCTAAAAAAAATAATTGCTGGATAATCCGTTTATAAATACTACCAAAAGAGATTTAATTTTTAAAGAGTTTCCAGGCTAGGACACTCCAAATAGATTCTATAGTCACCCAATTTTTAAAAAAAATTCGGGGGTGAAGAACATTTCAAATAACATTTATAATAAGCATCTAATCCTAGGCAACGAACACTCTAAATAGCTTCGAGAGACATTCAAATTTTAAAAACAAATCTGGAGGTAAACCTCTTCAAATACCTTCTAGAAGAATCTAGTTTTCAGACATTTTCCAAGAGGGAAACATTCAAAGTAATTTGTAGAAGCATTCAAATTTCAAAACATTTCTGGAGTAGAACCACTTCAAATGCCTTTTAAAGTAGTCTGATGTTTTTTTTAAAGGCTGAGAACCCCCTCTAAACAGCTTGTAGGGACATCCCAATTTCCAAAAGTTTATTGGGAAGGACCACTCCAAAAGCTTATAGAAGATGTTAGTTTACAAGGAAATTCCTCATGACGGTTAATCTAAATATTTTCTAATTATTTGGCGGGGGAGGGTGTGTTTGTGTATGTGTGTATGTACTTTATTTGAGTATTAGGAATTATAAATCTCATGTATAGCCCTGGCCAATTCCCCAAAAACTTATGCAGCCCTCAGTCGGTAATTGGTTGGACATTCCTGCTCTAGAGTTTAGAAATGTAAATTGGATTTTCAATTATTAATATAGGCTGAATATTGGTTGATTACTACGATAACTATAGTCTAAAATTAGAAACTACTTCCTATTGAATATCTTTGATATATNGGGGGGGGGGGTAAATAACTTCGTCAATTCAGTATGTTAGCAAGCTTACCTTTCATTATTCCACTCTGATATAGCTTATATTATAATCCTTCAAGGTTATACCATGTAAAGAAATAGATTTTCATTTAGTTATAATTTTAAACAAAATTTCCTACCCTTAACATATTTAAAATTAATGAATAGTTTCAGGACATAAAACTAAATGCACCCACATGTGTTAGGAAATCTTCTCACACACCTGACTGATAATTTATTTTATTTTGTTTACAACTATTCTGTGTCATCAGTTTATTTTTATTTGTTTGTTTAAATCATCACACACCTATTGCAAATACTTGTGAAATATAACCATTTTGCACTCTCTTTTCTCTCCCTCCCTTCTAGAGCAAATATAGCATGGTTCAACTTAATGAAAGAAAGACAGAAATAAGCCTCTAGAAAGATTTATTTCGAATAACATACCCTAAAAGAAGGTTTCTTTCTTCATTCTGTCCACAGCCTTACTGAGAAGCGGTCCCAATATTAAATTTTCTTTTGAATCTAGAATCCAAATTCAAATCTTTGAATTAAAAAAAGCTATTTTTAGTATGATCAAAATAATATAATTTTGAAAAATTGTTAAATGGTTAGTTAACAAACGCTACTATGTCATGTCTATTGCATCATAAAAACAAGAATCCTTTTTGAGTAAATTATTTAATTGAGTGCGATTTTGTTCTTTTTGTGATTTTCTTATTTTCTTAATTACAAACAAATCTATGTAACTTTGTTACCAAGCGCTTAAAATTGTGATTTAAAGTCAAAGCCTTCACAATTGAATTTGAAATAACTTTTTGAGATATTTACGAATCTCAAATCTTTTGAATTCCATAGGAGTTGAGGGAGTTGAGAGTCCCTTATCTAGTTTTAATATTATCTATCAAAAGTGACTGCTGTGATCACATGCCTTGATGGATGGATAGATGAAACTAGTCGTAGTAATGTACATTTTTAGCTGTCACACGTGACAGTGTACTGAGGCGGTATCCCCCCTTAGTTTCCAGTACAGACCACAGTGGCGCCGACTGTCTCCTGGTGGCAGTGATGACCCACGGTGACCCCGGAGTGCTCCACAGCAGGGACCGGAGGTACCAGGTCAGGGAGCTATGGCAGCCCTTCACGGCGGTCACCACTCTGGCGGGGAAACCGAAACTCTTCTTCATACAGGTAAGAACCAAGGTGTGTTTGAAGGGGGCGTGAGGAAAGACCAGTGTTTTTGCAGTTTTTATAACAAAGTTTTGTTACCGAAGTAGAAAAAAAAAATTCTTCAGTAGATACTGTACAGAGAGTTTAATTTTATATATGGTGATATCAACAGTCGTTGAATATATGTTATGAGCATAGAGGAATTAGATTACAAACTTTTTAAATGGAGAGAAAAAGTTGTAATTAAATTTTAGGACACCCTTGACATATATTCAGGTACTGTTGATATCAACATGTGCAGCAAATTAATATCTATATTTCTGTTGCTGTTTATTATAACCAGAAATACGTTTCACTATAAAAACGGCATGAAACACTTTCCTTTCCTCGCGTCCCCTACACTCCCACTTGAAAGGCGTTTGTTCGTCGTTAATTGGGACGACACATTTCTAATCCCGGTGCTACTTCTCTAAATGTGACTTTCACATATTCTATACAAGCTAATACAGATATATGTTCTTTATATTAGGCCCTATACGTCTTCTCCCCACTCTTTAGAAAAAGTAGTTATAGCCCTTGTCTTTAAAAAAAGATTTAATATTTTTCGTGAATTTAATATTAGGCCTACTCTGGTTTAAAACATGTTATTATTACTATACTTTAGTGCCCGTATTGGTTATCAGTGTACTTTACTTTAGTGTCCGTACTGGTTATCAGTGTACTATACTTTAGTGTCCGTACTGGTTATCAGTGTACTTTATTTAGTGTCCGTACTGGTTATCAGTGTACTTTACTTTGGTGTCCGTACTGGTTATCAGTGTACTATACTTTAGTGACCGTACTGGTTATCAGTGTACTTTACTTTAGTGTCGGTACTGGTTATCAGTGTACTTTATTTAGTGTCCGTACTGGTTATCAGTGTACTTTACTTTGGTGTCCGTACTGGTTATCAGT
>CABFOW010004111.1:32016-61538 GCA_902141385.1 Timema californicum | reverse complement strand
TTGAAATTCTTTTTTGAGAGTGGTATGTGAAGAAGTCTATAAACGAGGCTGTTAAAGGTTGCCAATTTATGAGAGAAAGGATTGCATTTTTTCCACCTTTTTTTCATTTTTAATATTCTCATTAAGCTTGTCCCTTACAAAAATTATAACACCCAGTTGCTGTCTTTTTTCTTCTATGAAGATGATGCTGGACTTAGTTGACAATTTTTCTTAATAGATGGCGGTCCATCAATTTGTGTTATCCCCTTATTATAATGTTCCAAACAATATTTGTAATCTTTCAATTCATGCTGCGCATAGGGTGAGAGTAAATTCCAAGCGTGGTTGGTATCGCTACAAGCGTATACTTTAATAAATTATGTGGGTAAATTATTTAACTCTTCGGCAGACATCAGACACAAATTCTGCTTCATAGAGTACGTGAGGATGGACGCGTTGATTTTATCCATTATACTAAATTAAAACGACCTATGACTCGGTCTTTTATAGTGGTGTCACTCGATTCCCCTCCCCTCTCTCAGTGTGTTCAACTCTAAGGTAATCAATTTTCACGCACAGTAGTTGAGCAATTTTATCGCCCCTTTTAATTCTAAAAACAGTGTCACCGTGATTAATGAGAAATACGCAAATATTACCACGATAGTCTTCGTCTATAACCACAGCCAAAACATCTATCCCGTGGTGAAGAGCCAGACTAGATCATGGAGATATTCTACCATACGTTCCTGTTGGTAATATAATAGAAATATTTATTTTTACTAAAGTTTTTTTCAATTTGATATGTCAGCCAAATTATTCAATGTCATCCATTAGTCGTCTCGTCATGTCAATATATATTTGATCAAACATCTGATAATTTCTATACCACGTGTTAACCCGTTAAGGGCACCATCTGTCGGACAGAAGTCATTAAAGCACTTCCTTTCACATTTGTGTAATGATAGCTTTTCAAACCTGTTTCTGTGTGTTGTAGTACCACAGTAGTGGGGTCAACGTCTAGTTTTAATAATGTTAAAATCATATCATCATCAAATTCTTCATATATTGTAATAGAATTTGTGTTAGTTCTACAATGTTTCAAAGGGGAACATGTACAGACACGACTCCATTTTATAATATTTTTAATATTTGAACGATTAGTTCTCCGAATTTGCATTTGACGTAGACGAGCACATTCCAAACGAATATTCTGGATACTCACATCAGTCACTAGAAATCAGAGCGAAACAAAATTATGATCAACTATAGCCGTAGGGTATGGATGTGTTGTTATTTAACCTCCTACATTTAGAGAATACAATATTATAGTTTTTTCTCTCCATCTCGGAGACGACGATGGGACCTCTTTTTCTTTCAATTTTTTGCGGGTTGATCACGTGTACGGGGTCCATCATTTCTTTCAAAATCATGTCTTTAATAGTCGTAAAGTTTACAATATTTGTGTTTTCATAGTTTAGCGTTATACCCCTGACCTTGGTGGTGGACCTATATTCGTTCGTCTCGGGAATAAACACATTGTAGGAATAATTTTTCGGTCCACCAGAAACAAACTCTGTAATGTACGCTCTCTCAGAGTAAGCGGCCAGTTCGTTTGTCATGTCGCCCAAATTGTCACCTGTTGGTATCGTGTACATGTCTGTCGGTCTTATCACACTGATAATAAAGTCCCTGTCACAGTAAGGACAAGAACCGCCCAAGTGCCTGAGATATGAATATAATTTCATACGTACGCAGCTATAGGCACGTTGACCGTGCAGTTTAAATAATAAATTGAACACTACTCTGCACAGAGAAATAATTATAAAATTATACTTTCTTTTGCCAAAAGACAAGAGCTCAATGTTTTGTTACGTGACAGCTTCTTTTCATTCGGTACGGAACTATAGAAGTGATAATCTACTAGAAATAAATTCTCCTTTTATATTCTTCGACTGGATGTTTGCTTTATAGAAAGTTTTTTTGTTACTTTATGTAACTTAATGACACAACTTATCTTGTGGTTTACGAGATAAGAAAGGTAGACTTTGTTTTCCTAGAACTTATTTATTAGAAATTATTTTGTCCAGACTCGAACGTAAATGTTGGCAATATGTTTAAATACGACTGTATAAAACCGCATAGACATCGCTAACATGGAATCAGTCAAGGACTTGTGCTTTAACAAACCTCTTCAAGCGTTCAAGCGCCACCATATTGAACGTCAAGGTAGGACTAGTGTTACGGGCCGCTCTTATTTTGATAAAATTAGCAAGAGAGGACGTCGCGGTGTTTGTAAATGCGGTAAAGAACATTTTAAATCAGTTATTGATGATATAACAATTTTGGAAGAGTACACTGATGGTGATAGATGCGTAGAGCTCGGAACAATTGATTTTTAAATAATTACACATGTGTCTTAGACATTCTAAAAGAGTCCACCGTCTAACGCACGATACATTATTGTAGTTCCAGTTGCTTTGCTCACTTTAAAATATCATTCACTTGTGGAGAGGAACGCTATTATAAAGTTATTTGCGACTGGTTTTGGATACATAAAAAGTGGCTACGGAACTGGCAAGAGGCAGACCTAGATTTCAATCAAGCCGTCGCTTCTAATTCCCTCGCAGACTCACTCACGAACGAGCAACCTACTAGCTAGGTGGACTGAAATTCTTCAGGGTCATCCTAAATCCACAGAGTAACCATCACACGGAAAATCAATGTAATTTAACGTTTTTACAAATTATTTTTTACATATTTGAAATTCTATAATATATATATTTTAAAACCTACTTTTGTACTATTTTTTTTCAGAGTATGGATACGTTTATAAAAGAATTCAATGCTGCCAAGTCGTGAGACAACATATATTTCACTCAGAAATTTGGTGGAAAACACAACTTTAAAAATTATATCTTTTGAGGAGCAGGACACTAAATCTGAAAGAGGGATTTACGTGAGTGCTATTTTAAATGATAGCCCTGTATGTTTCTTTCTTCCGAAAATGTTTTCGTGGATATGTACAAAGGAACAAATTCATATGGTCAATAAATATCCTTTAAAATTTGCATTGATTTATGAGGGAATGGGGGTGGATAAGTGTATTAAGATTAGGTTGGCTGAAATTTAGTCCGGTTGAATTTTAATTATTCAGTAGAGTTAAATTCACATCTGATTAGTTGAAAAA
The DNA here is from genome assembly GCA_902141385.1 of Timema californicum. Classification (NCBI taxonomy): domain Eukaryota; kingdom Metazoa; phylum Arthropoda; class Insecta; order Phasmatodea; family Timematidae; genus Timema; species Timema californicum. The sequence continues at coordinate 58,372 of CABFOW010004111.1, read as the reverse complement.
CATCTTAAATAGTACATATTCTTTAATTATAATCTGTGACTAATTTTATGTATCAGTATAACATATCTATGAAATTAGAAATCAAAATAAATTTTAATTATGTATGTTGATCAATAAAGCCAACTTCTGTATAGTTATTAATTTTCATAGCTGATAATCATGTTTGGAAATCTAGTCTATTTAAGTTTTATTTCATATGGGTTGAAACATTTATTTCAATTATTTTAATTTGATATATAAATATCATTATACTAAACATTTAAACTGATTACAGTCAGAGGTGGATTTTCTACAAATCATATTTATTAATTATTGTATTTAAAAACATATCTTATTTAACATATTAAGTAAATAAAATAAAATTTATCTTACCTCTCAAAACTGTAGAGTCAATAATAAGATGCAGAACGTAAACTTATAATACTACCTGCTCACCTTCAACACTTGTCTCGTTCTCAGAACGAAATTATCTTGGGCTTTTAAAGCGATCTAGCCATATAATTATGTCCTAATTTAAAAAAACAACTTTTAGTATGGAAAGTGATTTTATTCGACACGCACCAAAATAAGTTGGTTCCTATCATGTTTACACTAAATACTAACTCAGTTGAGAGTAAAATTTTCCAAATGTTTAAAAATTATGTTTGTCATTTAAAAAACAACTCACAGTATGGAAACCCACGAAAACAAGTTGGTTCCTAGCTAGGTTTACACTGAATACTAACTCAGTTCAGAGTAAAATTTTCCAACTCTTTAATAATGATGTTCTCATTTGAAAAACAACTCATAGTATGAACATCTGTTATATTCGACACGCACGAAATCAAGTTGGTTCCTATCTAAGCTTACACTGAATACTAACTCAGTTGAGAGTAACATTTTCCAACTGTTTAATGATATATTTTAGTCATAAAACATAGTGAGTAGAGTATTGTTAGTTACGGTATATACATGAAAACTTCAATCACTTTACGTAAGGTATCTAAATATGGCGTCATTATTAAACATAACATCCAAATGGATATGATGTTTTGTGCGTAGGGATCGCAGATGACGAAAGTATCCTGGTGAAAGCGTAATGAAACACGTTTCTTTCAGCTTGCTTTTGGATTGAAGGCTAGCAAATACATACATAGTCAGTTGAGACTTATTTGACAACACATAATATTATATTTTATTCAATTAAATTTTTTTTACGCACTGTCTTTCACCACATACTCTTTTGACGTTAGAGATGGAACATACTTCTGTGACATCAATGAATATTAATTCAAAACTGATTTTATTCAATTAATAAATGTAATTCTCTTATGATGTCACCGCCATACGTCAAATACAATATTTAAATACGCCCATTAATACTGAAGTCAATGTCCTACGTCACGAAACTAATTTTATCCACGTAATTCTCTTAAAACGTCACTACCATACTAATATTTTAACTATACCATACCCTCATACGTCATATTTACAGTTGCTGGCTCATTGCCAGAAATGGGACATGGCTGCCCAATTACTACTGATGCCTAGTATTAATTGTTATCTAAAGGTGGGGCCGCGAGCCAGCAAGTTGTTATTCTTATGTGAGATAGTTTATTATTGTTGGGTACCTTGTATTGAATGTTACTTAAAATTGGGGCCGTGAGTTGGCAAGTGCCATTTTTACGTAGGCATAAATGTTTGAGTCTTAATATTAAAATATGAAATTTTAGAGATCCTCCTATCAAATTGTTGGGCAAATTAGGGTTGTCGATATCGGCAACTTTGGATCCATTACTCTTTTACAATTTGTCATTTGTGCTAGAATTGTTTTGAGATTCTCGATTTATATTTACGATAGGTCAAATTAATATTATCATGAAGGTCAATTTTGTTGTAAAATAATTACATATTATGAGACGTGATATTGAGCGTTTGGGGAAGTGAGCCACTTATTTCAAATGTTGTTTACATGCCTCTGTGGCTTTAGTGGTTCCCTACGCTTTGTTTGACCCTTGGCGCTGTACTGTACCCATTGCTTGCGTTTTGGGTTATTTTCTTGTTCGGAGCCTAACACGTAAATGTCTCGCTCACTCATTGATTTGTACTTTGTTATTTTGTTGTTAAATAAAATATAACTCTCTGGTTTGCTACCTCTGCCTATTATTTATGTGTAATAGAAAAAGGTGCGTGTAACAATATGTTTTATGTTTTAGAATTAGAGCATAATAATTTCAAGTTTATGTTAGGGTATGCAACTACACGATGTACAGGATAATCACTGAACCTAGTGTATATATATATATATATATATAGTACGTAGCTCCATATCCTTAATGTCCTTATCATGCTTATAGTCCTTGATGATATTTTAATCTTGCATCCTTAATCACTCCGTATAATGTCAACAAATGGGGAAGTTTACTACTTTGTTCAGTAAAAATCACGGAAACAAAGTTTCGGCAAATTCTATAATTAAAATCAACATTTAAATATTTTGTTTTGTTTAAATTTTGACAAACCTTAGACTATTTGTGATTCTTTCTTATTAATGACTGTTAAATGCTGTACAAATACAATGACAGTTTATTTTTCCATCATACATGCTTCCATTTTGATTCGCACATTAATGATAGTTTATTTGTGATCCTATGATTAGTTTTACAAATTTTCCGTAACGATGGTCCTTAGAAAGTTAAAAATTGATACTACTCTACGAACTTTACAGAGTACGTAATTACAGTTAGTGACTCTGTGCACACGGAAATATTTTACTGCAGAGTCAATTTCTTGCGGATATACGGATTAAGAGACAAACAGTTACGAAGAATATAGACAAGCCTCGTGATATGAGTGCAACGATTGGTCAATTCAAATGCTCGGCTCGACTTTCTCTTGTTTATAGTCGAAATTTCGTACCTAGAAGTTAAAATATCGGTTTTAAATTTTTATAAAATATTTATTAATACCCCTTTCTGTGCTCCTGCTTTTCGATACTTTTCCTCTCTCTCTTCTGAGAAAAACCAGTAAACTTATCATTTTTCGTCTGCACTCTTATTGAATGGTTTCCATTTCTTCAGCCAGTTGCTGCCAGACACCGTGTGTTTTTAAAAAATATATCCTAACGCTGTGGATCCTAAAGATTCCACAAAGTAGATTTTTTTACCTTATTGGTCAGTAACAAATATATATTTTTATTGGTTCCACTTCATTGTGAGCAAACACTTTCTGCAAATTGTTAGTAGCACACAATGTATCTTCAGGCCAGTAAACACTAATGACGACTGTGCTCGGTACGTGCGGCGAGACACCTGTTCTTACTTGTAATGTAATGATCAAAGGGATTCGCGAAAAATAAAGCCGAAAGACGGGGAGAGCACATTCGCTCACATCGAGCAACTTGGCTTGTCGCTCGTTACACTGCACTGACTAGCGAATGTTTGTGTTACATTACAGTGCTTTCTTCTGTTCTTTTACAAGTCAGTCGCCACCTTAAAGAATGCACCGACCCATGTACTACTAATAGCTTCTTAAGGGAAATAATTTTGTTAATTATTTATGATGATATTTACTTTGTTTTTACAATTCAGAGAGATTATATTAATTTACAGCTTTCCAAATGCACAAATTATAGAAAAAACGAATGTATGTATTCTAACCTAATGTAGTTATGTTGAAATATATACAATAGTCTAATTTCTATGTTTCCCTGATTTTTTAAAAAAGGTTCTTAGAATGTCATTTAAATTTATGTAAACATTTTAAATTTATCAACAAGTTTTCAAAAGTTTAATGTTCTAATAATTAGCAATGTATGGATTTGCTCAGCTACTCTCGACTTTTTTCCCCCTATTTCTTATTGAATTAATATTATATTTAGAGGTAGCACATTATATCAAATAAATTAAGCATAGTATGAGTAGTGGTCCTCCCATAAATTCACTTCGGAATGGGCATACGATCAAGGCTGTGGCAAAAATTAAATGGCTGAAGGGTACACAATCCCATGACTGCCGAGATATAAGAACAATTATGAATATTGAATGTCATAAAATGCTATTTTATAAAAATGTTCACAGTATTTTCATGCTAATTTTACGACAGAGATTTTATTAACCTAAGTTGCCTTTTGTATAAAATACTAGCTTTACTCGTTGGGGAAACCCCCGGTGAGTTTTCTTTGTAAGTGGATGTAAACTAATGTAATTCCAGAGCCGTTTTTTGATAGGTCTACCGTTTAGCCACAAGAGACCTCCAAAGGAAGGTCCGCACTGACTTTAAAGTTGCTCCACCATTTTTTTTTCGGAGGCTATTTTTTAAACTTTTTGGAATTTTCCCGTCGGTTACAGGATAAAAGCTATAAGTTGGCCAAATTTCGAGTTTCTAGCTCATCTGTAAGTGGGTAAACATTAATGTCAGTGAGTGAGTCAGCCATGTGGCTTTATAGTAGTATAATTTATAAGCTATCTTTTTTATTACTTGTTTTAGAATACATTTCGGGTTACTTTTAATTATTGTAACGGTTCATTATTTTTAAATATCAAGTCATAGGTACTGGTCTTAAAATGTAGCCTTTATATTTGTAACATCTTCAGTGTTCTATATTTGGGTTTAACTAAATATAATTTAAGTTTTTATTGCGAATATTTGCGGTCCTGGGAGGGCTCCACTAGAGCCTATCTGAGTGCGCCACTAGATTGAAGTGCTAACTCCAGTATATAGTTCACCTATTTGTATTTATTTTACCTGGTCCAGGGGCTCTCTCCCCAAGAGCCTGCAGAAACCCCCAATCACCATCGTACGAGAATTGGTAGTAGAACACGGGCTGACTGGATCTTATGAAGAGCTCTGCTACCATTTTATGCACCCCATAGGATATAAGCTTGTCGCACATCAACTGATAGACAAACATTATTACAGTTGTATGATATGTTATATGTTACACTGTCTCAAATTCAAGTCACATTCACACAATAGCCAGGACTAAAGGGAATGAGCAGGCTAGCTCTCTCGGTTGAGGTTATGATGGGAACTTAGATGAGTGATGTGTATTACAGTGTTCATAAGGAGGCATTATAATCTCATGGGGGATGATACTGGGTCTTAATCACTCGACCACTTTTATAATTATAAGAAAGCATTTTTATGGAACGTAAAATTCATCTAATGGGTGCAATTTGTGGGATAGATAGATAGATATTAGAATAATGCTTATACTTTCAATATGACATATTGATGTTAGATTAGGCTATCAAAACAAACTTTAAACAAATGATTGGCAATAAAAAACTAGAAATTTATTTTATGTATAGCTTAAAAAAGTTAAAACTCATAGCTATGTTACTACACAAATCTCCTAGTTTTATCTTTTTACTTTAATCCAACACCTTAGCTTGGTTGATCACCAAACCCCTCCTTCACCTCTGACAAGGCATCTTATGAATTTGGGGAATGCCAGGCCTCCATCGTGGTTCGGATTCCACGTTAAACTGTAAGTCCTTAATTTCATCTCACAACCACCCTACCATTTACACATTAGCGTAAGTGCGTATAACCCGAACGGGTAGTAAGACGCGGTGCTAATAATAATAACAATAATAATAATAATAAGCTTGGTTGATAGCTTGTCTACCAACATAACTATGGCTCTCCGGGTTTGATTTCTGGTATGCCTAAATAATTTATCATTAGTTAAATTGGGGTCTCTCCTTTCCCAGTGAAGAGGTTGGGTGGGTTTTGTGAATGTTCTAGAATTAAGTTGGTTTATAAATGAGGTGCTGATAAAATCAATCGGTTTATAATGTGTACATTCATCATCATCATCAACTGTTTTCAACATGTGGCCTTCATGTTCCTCTATCCTTCCGCCACTCTTCCTTCTTTAATTTCTTTCATTATTCTTTTATCACTTAAACACTTTATGTTATCTGCTCCTTCCCTCTATCTCTTGGCCTTTCTTGCGTTTTTTTCATACACACCTCGTTTCCAACATTTTATTTAGCATTCTTTCTTTTTACATCCTCATTACATACACATGTCATCTCAATCTTGCTTCCTCTACTAGCTCTTGCACTTCATGTTCCTCCACTCTTTTCCAGATAACTTAATTAATTCTTTTTTTTTCTGTTAGTGACAGCTAACATGCTCCTCACAAACTTCATTCCCATGGCCTCCACTTTCCTAGTCTCTCTTACATTCAATGTCCATAGTCTCGGTTAGGGAAGGCTACCACCAAGAGAAGGTCTACCCAAGCACATAAAGTAGCTCCATGGCTTCTTTGGTGCTGACTGACAGCTCACAGCTGANCCTAGTCTCTCTTACATTCAATGTCCATAGTCTCGGTTAGGGAAGGCTACCACCAAGAGAAGGTCTACCCAAGCACATAAAGTAGCCCCATGGCTTCTTTGGTGCTGACTGACAGCTCACAGCTGACAGCTAAAAGCTTTGAAAAGTTACCAAACCAAATTATATATACCTACGCCTAACCATATAATCAGCAAAAACATGTGTTTATCATCTTCTGACAGTCAACATTTAGGTATATACATAAATGTTGACTGTCAGAAGTCAGCTGTGAGCTGTCAGTCAGCCCCAAAGAAGCCATGGGGCAACTGTATAAGAGGCAGTCCTGTTACTCAGGTGTAGGCCACCACAGGCTTAGTAAGCCAGTGGCTGAAACAAACAAAAATCATCGAGAAAACAAAGCGAAATGCCGGATGGAAAAAGTTTACTTTAAATACCTCAAATTAAAATTCCATCTATAGGCATATAATCTGATAAACAATACGTCAATTTATTGTTTTACTATAAGATGACACACACTATGGTCTACGGAAGAATTGAAGGGAACGTGAGTTAAGGTCAGCATTTCATCAAGTTTTATGAGTAAAAACATTTTTGTGCAAAATATCAAAGGTTGCTTCGTTACACAAACAGTTGGTTTAATTTTCTACACCTAGTCATCTCAACACTTTTGAAATACCTGTAATGAGTGTTGTGTAATTTTACCAGGACTTCTTCTTTTTATTTAAAACATTTCTGGCAAATTCCGCATTTCTTGTGACAAATATTCAAGAAATGTCAAGTTTTCAATTTTCATATAGTTAAATTAAATGATATCGGTGACCTGGTGGTCTAGGGGTAAGGTGTTAGACTTCAGTGCTGGGGGTCCAGGGATCTCGGCACAGATTTATCTTGTTTCCAAATCCTTCCTTCACCTCTGACAAGACGTGTACTAGTCACGACTTGTAAAGGTGGGGAATCCCAGGCCTCCACCGTGGTTCAGATTCCACGTTAAACTTTAGGTCCTACATACCATCTCACAATCACCCTACCATTACACATTAGCGTAAGTGCGGTGCTAATAATAATAAATTAAATGTATCTACTACAGAAATATTATATTTATTTTGGCAGAAATAGTTTTTTGTAAACACCACAAACATATGGGCATCAACTCATCCCACAAAGATTGTTTTGAGAAAATATTTAACACTTACATGCAAATATTTATCGTGAGTAGCTTCACATATCTCTTGATCACCAAAATAGAATCTCTTTATTCTATTTGAGATTTCTTGAGATCTCGTAGAACCTTTTTCCAAGCTTGTATTGGGTGGTACAAGCATTTCAAAGTTTTCATTTAACAGTGAAAGTGGTTTGGGTACAATTCTTCCTGAAATCAAGATAGAAATATTTTACAAGTTTATTCATTGATTTTAGGGACATATTAATTTAAAAAACTTTATATTTATTCATCTATTGAATAAAATGTGAATTCAATCTTTGCTAAATGCTAAACTTATTTGACTAAATCTAACGCAATTGTGAGGCATGCATTGTATAAATATATAGCATTTGTTAAACCAGATTGTTAATGGATAAACGGGATAAAATAAAGTATTAATTTATACTAATATTATAAAGAGGAAAGATTTGATTTTTTGTTTGTAAAAGATAAATTCAAAAACTACTGGACCGATTTTAAAAATTCTTTCACCAATATAAAGCTACATTATCAGCGAGTAGCATAGGTTTTATTTTATTTTGAAAATTTAATTTATTCCTCATAAAAATGTCGTTAGTCACTCATATTTTATGGTAGAGTCGATGATGATTCTTCAATATGTGTGTTGAAAATAATAATGGGGGGGGGGGTGTTTCTAGTATGTAATATAATGATTTAAGGTAAGTAATAACTATCATTGACTTAAAATGTTCAAATAATATACATAATATTATCTTAAGCACAATTATTCTAGAAATGGTCAGTGCATTGGTGGGCTAAGCCCAAGCTCCCAAGTTATGTTTCTCTATTCAGATGTAATAATTCAATATTTTTATTTTACTTAGTATATCTGTATAGATAACATAATCTGAATTAACGTCCCCAATAAAAATTTCAATTTATATAAGATCAGAAGTGTGAGTTGTTATATAACTTAAATAAATTAACAAGAAAGTCAATGGTAGACGTATTTAGATACGTGAATACGTAGATGTATTGAAAATTACATGCAGTGCACTAAGTTTAAAATAGAGCTATTGGCTTGTAATCAGTCATGCGTGCTACTACACGCCAAACTCTTCCAGTTGTGTATTATTATCACAGTAATAATAGTTCATGTTTACCTAAATATGCTAGTTTCCCTTCTCCTGAGGTGATTCCCGCCATTATGGGCACATTAGAGGATTTCCCTTGCTTCAAGAGAACCTCAGGATCTTGTGGTAGAAATGCCTCAGGGGTTTGGGGCTCTACACTGGGACAACAAAATGACTTGAAATCCTGACACTTCTCCTGAAACAGTAAACACAAATCAATATATTTAGATGTAGATGTAGGTGAACTAATTAAGAAAGAGAGTAAACAAATTCTGAATTAAAATAGAATCCTGTCTACAGGTCGCCAAAAATGGATGAGTTTGATCTCATGGAGACATTTAAAAATGTTTCAATACTGATTGCAATTGGTTTTTTCTCTCACCAAATACATTGAAGTAGATACCTAAAATCATAAATATCCATACACATGTCGTTATTTGTTTAGTGGCGAGGAAAAACAAGGGTCTTCATGAGCTGGAAATCTTTTAATCTTAAAAATATGTTGTTAAATAATAATAATAATAATACTATTTAGCACCGCGTCTTACTACCCGTTCGGGTTATACGCTTTAAGTACTAATTAATCTAATGGATTAGAAATTGGGAAGGTTTAATTAGAGGAAGTGAACCCGCATTTACGTGGGGGGAGAGTGGAAAACCATTTAGGAAAAAACACCCCAGTTCACCCGACCGAGATTCGAACCTCGATCTCCCCGTACTAAGCGGTCGAGCTCGACACGGACAAGTTTGTTAGTCAACTACGCCACAGAGGCGGGTAAAAAGATGTTGTTATCAATGGCAAAGATAAACACGGTTCTTTCTGCGCTTCATCATCAATTTGTATAAGTTTAGCTGCATAGTATACTAATTGTGTTTAGTTGTATATTCACTTGAATAAATTGATATTTTACTTAACGAAGAATGTAAAGAGTAGCTTAATGAATGAAGCTGGTGTTGCAGTAATTTGTACGAGTCTAAAAATGAACTCACACATATATTTTATCATTAGCTGAAATACTCGATTTATGGGAGTTTCTCAATTTCCTTATTTTTTGTGAGAAAAGTTCTTAAGCTAATTATTTTTGTCTTCATAACATATTCATTAATACTAGGCGCATATTCTTTACATATTCTTTTTTTTACCTCAGCTCAATTAAATTTATTATAATACTCGCTGCAGTTTTGTTCCACAAACACTGATGTGATTCATATTCTTCAATGATACTTATTAGAAAGTCTTTGTTCATTTTTCTCAAATTATTTTCCAATTTATGTGACATTGACTTTATATAAACAGAAGTTACCAATCGCAAACAAAGCATTTTAAGTGATCCATGAAGGTAATTAATGAATCTGAGCATGAGTCAATAGAGTAGGCTCCTCGAGTTGGTTTGAATCGCCCGACACGATATAGCCCATCTACCATCTTATCCACAGAGTCGATTCTGATTCCCTATCGAGCCAAGACGCGGCTCAGCTCTCCCTGCGAACGATCGTGGAGACAGAATTGTGCGAACAAGTCTTGATGTATCCATGGGATTGTACTCGAGCGTGTATGTTCAGCTTAAGATTCAAAAGTGATTTCATGCTTCTGTTCGGACACCTAAGTCACAAACTCTGGTTAAAACTATTTTGTTTAGTTGTATCAAGAACTTTCCACAAATAATCGATACTTTTCTTTTGAGTTTGAACCTTAGAAATCCAAATGGGGTAAGGTGCTCCGATACAACTATTTATGGATTAGCTCAGCGCTGTGCAACATTTTATGCCGACTTTTTTTTATGAAACTGTAAAATATGAACGATATTAGTAGTATTCACTGCCAAGCTTATACGATCCTTTTTTTCCTTTAATAAACCTAAAGTTATTTGAGAAACACATAGGGACAAGGTCAATTTACAAGCCTAGAATTGTTAAGTGTTAATCAAGGCAAAATAATTGTGGAACATGAAGAAATTGTCTCAACTTTAAAGGTTTTGAATTTTCACCCCCCAAAAATTATTTCACCGTATAGCGTTGTAGTAAGCTTTGACTTGGATGGTTAGAAACTAATATTTTAAAAAAAACCTACTTCAGATTATTACCGATGAAATTACTTAATTACTTAAATTTTATATAAATTTAATCAGTTAAGATAGCTTAATTTACGCACACCTTTACTCGAACAGGAAAATACTAAAAAGTGGGAAGAAAATTTATAAACTTTCAAGGTCTCGTAATTAAGTTTGACCTAATAGTTGTCGTAAAAAAAAGCTGGTTATTTTTTCAGCCTCAACTTCTTAGCAACTCAATTGTTTGGCTAAGGATATAAATATAACCTCAGAACATCAAACAGATTAAAATATTTGTATTATCATCAATTACAAATTTTAATTACTGCCTAAAGATACTATACAGTGACGCTTTTTACAACGTTAAGGATATTCTATAACGAATTAAACGTAGGGGGTATAGATATTTAATTTGTGGTTTTTTGACAAATTATTTAAGTAAGTAAAACATCTGATTACGGATCTTATATCAATGATTCCTATTTGGGCGTATTTAAAATGTATCACAGGAAAGTTAGGTTTGTCTTTAATAAACAATTGATTATAGCCAAATGATGCCAACACATTTTTAAAATATCACTATATCTCCAAATGGTTCTAATTATCCATAATGATATTTCACGTAAAAATATACTAAAACATATTTTCATCTTCATCCACTTTGAAAATATGTTTGGTCACATCCACAAGGAATGTACAATACATTTACCCTGAAAGGTACCCGACTCGGTGGCGCTGTTAGCTAAGGCGCTAATTTCGTGTTGAGTTAAACTTCCGCGGATGGGGAGATCAAGGCTCAAACTTCGGTCGGGTGAATTGAGGTGGCTTTTCCTAAATGGTTTTCCACTCTCCCTCCACGCAAATGCGGATTAACTTCCACTATATTCAACCTTTCCAATTCTTAACCCATTAGCATAATTAGTACTTAACCTATAACTCGAACGGGTAGTAAGACGTGGTGCTGAGTATTATTATTATTATTATTACTTCCCTGAAAGGTAGCAGTCTTTCCTTGACGTATAACCCTATGGTACCATCTTATAAGTTTTTCCGTGGTTGAACAATGCCGGGTAAGCTTGCTATCTTTCGGGGTAAATGAAGGATACAATGACGTCACGCGTTAAATTTAGTAAGTAGATTTAAGAGGCGGACTTATATTTATTATATATATATATATATAATAAATATAAGTCCGCCTCTTAAATCTACTTANTATATATATATATATAATAAATATATAAAATACTTTTCCTGATGCCTCCTTACTTCAGAAAGTTAATTTGTAACTCAGACAAAAGGAAATAAACGCAAATTTATGGATGTTAAATTAAGGTCCTTCTCTGGGAATACTATCCGGGAGAGGGATGAATCGATGCCTATGCCTAGCTGTTAAACTACAAGGCCGAAGTATATCAATATATAGTAACAATAATAGTAATATTAATAGTTGTGTAATAATAAATGAGGGTAGCCTTGCGTGCATTTACTTGCATGGAATATGTGCATACACTATTTCCCCCCTCAGTTCATGTGATGGAAACTAAACCATGGCCTCTCGAGTAAGGAACATTAGCTCACATTGCACGCAGGGAATGTGCAGCAGAGGGAAACGCGAGGCTGAAATGCGGAACAAATGTTCTCATGGTTTACCGCACATCGGACAAAGCACAGGGGCAGTGTAGAAATAACACTGTCGCTGCTTTGGTTGTAGTGTGCGTACAGTTTTTCTGTGTCCTCGGCACAGGAATTTTGCAGTTCACATTTGTTTTAAATGTGCTAGCCGCAGTTCATCCCCAAAGTGCAATCATTGGGATAGAACATTTTACCAAGCTTGTTCAAGACCAAACATTTTAGCCCTGTGATGTAATTTTTAAATTAGCTAATGAACTTCATAAAATTTAATTATATTAAGTCGGCAAGAAGCTTTGTCTGAAACTTCAGACGATAACATGAACTTACAGTGGGGTCTTTCTTTCTCTTGTGTTTTCAATTTTACAAATCGTATTTGTCCTCTTTTTTTTTACTAACATAGTAGAGTAAAACTAAATTATTAAAATCCTAGTCTGATTCGGAATGGAATTTAATTCTGGCATGTCCCTTGACCCACTGAAAACTGTCTAAGGACTGGTTTCAATATGCGATGCCTTGCCCAAACCTCTTCCTGTGCTATGCCTCTGTTATGCCTTTGCTCTGCCTCTTCTATGCATGCCCTCTGTCCGTCCTACGATAAATGTACAGCACGCCTGAAACATGGAAACATCTTCTGACCTTGTCACTGAGCATGGAGCTCTGTGCCATCACGAGCTGTGTCACAGGGACCGTGCGAAGAAACTCGGCCAAACTCTGAGGATTGTCGCTATGGCAACCAAGTTCCTCTCCTAGGCGTCTCGCTCGACCATGACACGAGCGGTCCAGAGCCCAGGAACAGTAGACGGACCCACTCATCGCAATTGCTTTATGAAACAGACCTAATACAAGTGTTCTTTGAAGATAAGGAATAACACCATTTCAATTTACTGATTGTATTTGATACGTCCACAACTTGTGGTCTGTGGCGTTGAATGCCAAACTTACAATAGATTGAACTATCGGTGACTGCAAGGTTAAGGTTCGGATCTCAGCAGAGTGCTGTGGGGGTTGGTTTTCCATATTCTCTTCATGCCCATTCTGCTGCATTTCCTTTCTAGATACCTTTCAGTTACCTTCCCCTTAGGTTAGATCGTTAATAGCTATATTTTTTCGCAAATTTTTGTTTGCGAGATCTGCGTGACCATGACTGCAATATAGAATTCATCCTTATCCTAAAATAAGCTTTTATATTTCCAATTATTCATAACAACGTTTATATGTTACGGATTATTATAATAAAAATACATTCTTGATGGCTTGTAAACTCTATGCTCCTCTGCCCAGTATAATGCTACCTAACATGTAAGCCAAAATTATTTTGAGCTTGTGCCAGGAGATTTGTAAGTACTACCTTACTAAGCTATATTGCAATTACACACATACATACATACATACATACATAATCACACCGCCCACTTACGGAGTAGACAAGAAACTGTGCATAAAGCTCAAAAAGCATTAACTCCGTATTTAATCAATCCTCATTTACTTTATCCACACTTCTCTATCCTTTCATACTCAACAAAATCCACACACAGAGTCTTGCATGCTCTTTTATTCTTCAAACTCTAAATGTTTCTCTTTTTAACGCATTTTTCAAAACATTTAGACATGTCTAACATGGCCTACCCATCACTTTTGACCCACACACTCTACCTTCATATATTTGCTTCACCACTCGATCCACACTCATCATCTCCACATGCCCAAACCAAACAACGTAACCCGCTTCTTTCCTATTGACCCATTGGAGTTCCTTTCAGGTCGCACTTTTTCATCACCTATTCATTACTAACTTTGTCCATTCGAGTCTCAATTACTCATTTAACCAAATTCACCAACATTTCGATGAATTGGTCTATACAATATTCACATATAAATTGTCTGTTCCCGGACAAGCACTCGTCAAGTCCACATTCTAGTTCATGCTTACCTTTCGAGAGAGGAGAGAGAAGGTGGTAGTTAACGCAAACGCCACCAGCGCTTTCTCCGAAGATTGTGACGTTGTGAGGGTCACCACCAAACTTGGCGATGTTCCGCGACACCCAACGCAGCACGGCCACTTGGTCCTTCATACCATTATTAGGGGACACGTCCGATCCATCCAGACGTAGGAAACCTAAATACGCACGATAGGTGGAAATTATCTTCAATACGGATATAGCCGTGCATCGAGATACATCTTTATCTCGTTAACTGTTAATACTATAGAACAGGAAACCTATAACATTGTAGACAATTTTTTTTGCAGGTTACTTAAAATATACGTTTTATCTTAATTTTAGCAGTATTTTTGAAATTAACAATACAATCATGCGAGTACAAAATTAATAATGCTGGTATATCATATTCCTATAAAAATGGAAATTTATAGTTTTAATGGCGAGTGGGTGGAACAGATACATATTAAGACGTCCGTATCATGTGTGTGGTTGTACTGGTATATTTACCTACCCGGGAGTTTGAGACGTGACTCTATGCTGCCTGGTCACTGCTGGTAGTGGTGTATAATTTCTTACAAAGGATTTAGATTAGGCATGTAAAAATATGGTTGCGAAGGAATTGCATCATTATTAATTGGAATAATAAAAAAAACTTAGGCGTATAAACCGAACGGGTAGTAAGACGCAGTGCTAACAAAACTTACTTTTATTTCATAGAAATTTTAATCCATTCAGTACATTACATTTAATCATATCTTGGTGTATTTTATTCATAATAATACGCGAATTACGTCATTGAAATTAAATTAAGTATGGTTTTACTGTGTATAAAATAAATCCATCATTTTCCCTATTTTAAGATTAAACGACCTTAAAAAAAAGGCATCATTTGTAATTAATAATTTCAAGAAAATATTAGGTTGAAAGTGTATGGTTTTAAAAATAAGTTACAAAAATATTTTTACCATATAGTTTTAAAACAATTTTTTTTTACCTAGAACTCCCAGCCTGTAGTTGAATGTGACAAGAACGACATCTGAGGACATAAGGAGGTCTGGTCCATAAAAATCTGTGCCACCTGATCCCCAGACAAACCCTCCACCGTGAATAAACACTAGAACAGCTCTGGAAGAAGCATTTGGGGGCAGCAGCTGCAATAAAGAAAATTCCACCTAGTTGAAACATTTGAGGGAAGCTTCAGGCAATAAGATCACATCTATAAGACACATTTTGGGGCAACCCCAAGAAATAAAATATTATCTATAAGAAACATTTGGGGACCACTACAATCAAGAAAAGTACATCTAAAAGAATAATTTATAGAAAGCTGCAAGCATTAATAACAGACCAGGAAGCGGGACAGCTGCCAGCAAGAAGCCTAGCTTTAGAGAAGACAACGGAGAACATAATCAAGCAAAAAGCACATCTCTAAATAACATAATGAAGGGCAAATGCAAGCGTGACATACATTTTCTGAATTTTACTAAAATAACTTAGAATATAGTTCAGTAACTTAGGGATCCTGAGTATCTAGTTCTTCTAGCAACAGCTATTATCATAACCTCGAATAATTAACACAGTTATGATTTGAGACAGATGATGGTGCATTATATCTCAATATTATCCGTTGTTTAAGAATTTAACATTAATTACGACGGTATTTTAGTTATTCATTACCAGTCGATTCTTATTTTATTTCAAACAGGACTCTTTTTTAAACAGTGGCTATAAACGTATTTTATATTATTATTGTTATTTAATGTTGAGTGTCAGGTGTCACTGCCTTTTAATAACTGATATTTTAATATTCTGGAATAAAAGGCTGTGTCTTACCTCTGTCGTGTAGACATTGAGATACAGACAGTCTTCACTGCCATCCATCTTCCCGGTGAACTTGTTGATTTGGGAACAAGGAGAGCCCAAACAAAGAGCGTCTCGCACCCCATTCCATGAGTCAGGGGTTTCAGGAGGCTGCAGGTTCAACAAACAAACATTGCAATTAGAAAAATAAAATAGATTTTCTCCACGCCTTTCTAACGTTCGTGCTATACGCTTATGTTTATATTATTACGATAGGTATGAGAGTGGGGGAATTTAAATATAATGCACCCACATTTAAATGGGGAAAGAGAGGAAGGTAATATAGAAAATGTAATCTCAGTACACCCAGTCGGGATTCAAACCAAGTCATCCCCATAACTGGCTAGTAATACTAGAATAACTTGAAATCTAGTCCACGTGCTCACCGGCACGGGTATTAATATATTATAAAGTTGTAATATGTATAAATAGAATCACAATAACAATGTTTTATTTCAGTTATTTGGGGTACTAAACACACTTTCTGAACAAACTGATTATTTCAGCACACGACCTATAACCTAACTTAAGTCTAGAACCGACACAACATCTATCCCCCAGGCCGTTAATTCATCCCTATGAAAGGAGAACCCCACATTTCACAAATTATACATTTTCGGCTATGCCAGGATTCTAAACCGGGCCCTTATCACAAAAGTCATAGACGCTACCAACTGATCTAAGGTGACTGACGACAATAAGTTATCATACCATTTACAAAACTAATGTGAAGTTTTTATGGTTCAGAATAATGATACAGAAATCATCTTACAGCACCCTTCCAGAAAAAACAATTTTTCAATAAGTTGAACAAACTGGGGGATTATTTACATTTTAGTAAAAACTTCACCGCCAAATAACTCAGAAATCTACGTAAAACTTTTCAAAATATCTCTAAAGAAAACCTTTCATATAGGATCGATCCTCTTCAATTTCAGACACATTCACTAACCATGCTTTCATTTCTTAGAGGAGTTTCTCTGTAAATGTTGTTCCATTAAAGTTTGTTTGACGTATGTCAATGTACTTTTCTCCATCGACTAAATATAGCTGTCAAACCCACATGTTTTCAATTTTATTGCCTGTCATAAAAAATATATTTCATTTTGGATACCCGCCTTGGTGGTGTAGTTAACTAACGCGCTGGTTTCGTGTTGAGCTAGACTGCAGTGGACGGGGAGATTGAGGTTCGAATCTCACTCGGGTGAACTGAGGGTGGTTTTCCCCAAATGGTTTTCCACTCTCCCGCCACTCAAATGTGGGTTCGCTTAATCTATATTCAATCTCCCCAATTCCTAACCCGTTAGTGTAATTAGTACTTAAGCGTATATCCTGAATGGGTTGTAAGACTCGGTGATAATTACTTCATTTTGGTAGATATATTTTTATTCTGTTATTTCGGTTAAAGAAGCACAAGTATATAAGTATTCATAATACTATTTCAAACATAAATAAAATACAAATCTTAAAAATAATAATAAATATTCCTCGACAGACTACTTAAGAAGCTAATGTATTGTAAACTTCTAGTAGCTATCAACCAGCCGTCAATAGTCAGGAGGTCTTTGACGATCTATAATTCAACGTACAGACAAGCGATGTTTACGCACTCAATTCATTAATGAAATAATCCCAAGATCACTAAATGTAATAATAACCAACTATATTGATAAACTTAAACATTTTTGTTTAACTATAGTGAAAACTTGTACGTAATTTGGTAGTAGCGCAAGTAGTTTAAGTACAGACCCATCCACAAAAGATATAGGACACTAGTGATCTTATATTACCAAATTGAGTAATGAATTAATAGTCTTTCAAACAATAGTAAAACAAAATATATTTGTTTTGAAAATTAGTATGCAGGAAATGGTTTTAATCAAATGTACTTTATAAATGTATTAATAATTTTTTTTAAATACGCAGTTTTTTTTTCAAAACATATACTAAACTTTCTACTATTATTACATAAACAAACATATTAAAATATGTTGGTTGCATTGACTAATTGCATAACAAAAATGGGGGGACCTACTTCGTTAGCCGAATGATTTAAGGCGTCATTTCCGCACTAGACTAGACTGCCTATGATGGAGAGATCGTGGTTTGGATCCCGGTCGAGGGTGGTTATTCCTAAATACTCTTTGATTCTCACCCCATGCAAATGCGTGTACACGTTTCGTAAATTAAACTACCTAATCTTTAACACATTAGCGTAATTAGTGCATATGTGTATAGCCCGAATGGGTAGTAATATGCAATGCTTGAAACAAACAAAAAAACAACCAAACAAGGATGGACACAATGCCTGTGTGAATATACGTAATATATTTCAAATCGGTGGTGGTTATTTCGTTCTGGTTACCATAATTATTTCAATACAAGTTTATCTATTGAAATAAGCACGTAAACATCGCCCGTGTATATGAGGCATAGGATTCAGTACTAAATACTACGTGACTCACCTTGAACCTTCGCGCACCCACTGGCGGATTAGCGTAAGGTACCCCTTGGAAGCTGTAGTATGTTCCTCCGTTCTTCGTGGTCGATCTCTTACCTCTGACAATTCCTTCCGACACTTTCACCGTCACAAGTTCCGCCATGAATATCTCACGTCTACTCGGCCTCACTGACTGATCTCTCTCTTTGAACAAACTTGTAGAGTGCAATGCCTTGGTGAGAAGTGGGATCGAGAAGTGGAGAGGGAAGAAAGCGAACAAAACCAGAACTCAAGGCTTTGATTCTGTTTCTTTTCAGAGTAAAGTGTCTTCTGGAATGTGTGAGAACTTTTTTTAGTCTAAATCTTAGCTCTTTTTTTATCGTCATTCTAAAAATCACTGATGTGAGCAGATGAAAGAACAGTCCGATTCTCATATTAAGGACCTTCCTTAACTGCCAATAAGAAAAAACTATTAATATATTCATATGTCAAGTCATATGGTCTGCAGCTGTCACTTTTTAATACATAAAATCAATACCTATAAAATGATGGAAACCAAAAAATGACCAACATGTTAGAACAGAGTGTACACTCAAAATGACAAATGTGCAGCTACAGAAGTGCAGAGTTGAAACTAGGACTTGTCCCAACTTAGGACATCCACCTAGCTTAAGATTACATTCCTAGTTTTGAGACAATGGCGTCTGTACCGAGCATATAAATTCCAGTTAGGGATGAACGGCCGGTTCATGGCTCGGAGTTCCTCCAGGGACAAACTGACTGACTAGCAGCACAGCTGTGTCCGGTACCTCATCAGAGGCTGTTACATTTAACACCTCTGCATGGTCAAATAATATTGTAACGTTAGGGTAGTTTATTCAAAGACAGTTACTATGTACAATCTATCATCTTTTGTAAATAATTGTATATTTTATATTCCATGTTATTAAACTTGTTGGTTACAGAATAGTAATCATCGCTCGTATTATTTAAATGTGTACGTGTGCGCCCATCCTCTATGAACTGGTGACCACTCATAGAAAAGTAACACTTTTAAAAATTTAAAGGCATTAAAGTTAAATATTAGGCCCATTAGCGATGCAGAGGTGGGCGTTCATACTAAAAACTAGCCACGAGAGAAGGAGAGGAGAGTGTAATGCTTTACAAATTAAGAGGTGGGGGTGCTTAGTAATAAATATACCCTTAGGGGCTTAGCCCCACAAAACTTAAGTGACAAGGAGAATATATGATACTAGATACAAACCATGCCAAACCTAGTAAAATGTTATCAATTTGGACCAACAGCAAATATGTTTGTATTTTATAAAAAAAACTTATTATGGACCACACTTTCCCTCCACTATTTAACTACTCAATTTATTTTGTGGGTTTAACGTGCACTTTATGAACTGACACATAATATCAGAATATGAGAATTTCTATTAGCGATAGCAAAAGGGCCTACCAATTTTGTCAGAAAGAGTATTTTCAAATACCTTCCCAGCTTATTTTACATGTCAAAAATTGACATGAGGCCGATGGCATTACTTCCCCTCCGAAGGAAGTTGTACTGCGGATTTTTATCGCTTGATAAAAAAAATTCTGTCAACCCCAGCTGGGTTTGAACCCACGAACATAGGATACTGAAGCGATAACTTTACCGGTGACCTGGCGGTCTAGGGGTAAGGTGTCAGACTTCTGTGCTGGTGGCCGGGGTTCAATCTTCGGTCCCGGNGTTCAATCCTCGGTCCCGGCACAGATTTATCTGATTACCAAACCCTTCCTTCACCTCTGACAAGACATCTTGTGAATGTGGGGAATGCCAGGCCTCCACCGTGCTTCGGATTCAACGTTAAACTGTAGGTCCTCCATTTCATCTCACAATCACCCTACCATTACACATTAGCGTAAGTGCGTATAACCCGAACGGGTAGTAAGACGCGGTGCTAATAATAATGATAACTTTACCGCAATGCCACTGAGGTTGACCCCTCCATTACTAAGTGTTAACTTCTCAATCAGATATTCCTTGGTTTGAAAGGGTGAAATGTACGTTAGAAATGTTATCTTTCTGAGCCTTGTACGCGTGAACAAGAATAATCTACGTCTTGGTCAACTCCGATTGCACGGCTCGAGTTTATTGACTGTGTAGCTAGTAATAAGGCAGAGTTGAACAATCACTTCCAGGAACGCTATATATAGTGCGATAGTTTTATTATAGGACAATAAGCATATAATATATAGAAAATATAGTTTTTAACGTGAAAATTAAGGCCTATTTATTTTACTTTTACCTATCTTGAGAACATAAGGCCTTAGGTTGCTTGGCTACCGGTTAAGTTTACTCTAAAACCTAGACATATGATATTCTTATCATAGGTAGACATGGTACAGCTTAGCGTATGTACTCAGGGAAACTTGAAAATGTGCAATACGATAACTTTTTCAACTACTATATATATTTATGGCCTTACATCTAGGACTACGATACTACTGGCATAGATTGCTCCAAACCCAAGAAAAGTACCAAGATGAAACTTGGAATAGGCCTGCGTACTCAAAGAGACCCCTTCTGAACTATTTTATATTACTATTATATGCACAGTACAATCAACTATGTATTTAGTGAGCTTGGTTGTAATGAACATCTGGCTAGATCGAATCAAATTAATTTCTTCCGAACCACGTACATTTCAATATGTGTTAAAATGTCGTTTATAAAGAAACCATAACTTCGGGCTTAGT
Organism: Timema californicum; assembly: GCA_902141385.1. Classification (NCBI taxonomy): domain Eukaryota; kingdom Metazoa; phylum Arthropoda; class Insecta; order Phasmatodea; family Timematidae; genus Timema; species Timema californicum. Next base: position 37,124 of record CABFOW010004111.1, on the reverse strand, counting down.
TAAACTAAAAATTGAAACGGCCAAGTAAAAAATCTCATTACAACTTTGTAGTGCCTTGAAAATAAACTTGTTTCTGTATCAAAATTTTTATTTTTGTAGCACATAGTGAAAATAAAAGTATGGAATGGGAAGGGGACAAAATTCTGAGTGCAGACAACCACTGATCCCCACCCTACTGCGGCTGGAGCAAGGAAAGGCAGGTTTTTCGCTGTGTGCTATACCTTTTGCTGACAAGGCATGGAGTGTGTCAATGACCACTATTCATTATTTAGAACTGCATTTGGAAAGCTGGTTTAGCTACCGAGTATGTGGCGTTTAATGTAGAGGACGAAGTGTCACTCAAGGAACTGTTAAAATTTGTCAATATTCTAACAAATTCCCTGAAATTAAAGACCCCAATGATATACACTTTGAAGTAAAACGAATTAAATCTCACCCGATTAAGCTTCTGTTGAAGCTGGGAACGGTGTTTCTAACAAGGGAACAAAACAGAATGAAGAAAGTGTCCCGACAGTAAAAAAAAAAGTGTTGAAGGGTGACGGGACCTTTTTTTATTATTGTGTATTGAATATAATACGTACAGTGTTAAATTAAGCGAGGGAAAATAACAGAAGCTTGAGAAGGATACAGAAAAACTATTCATCAAAACAGATTACAGCAATTAACAGCAAATAACCGTCTGTCTAGTTGTTAATTAATATATTTTAATAAAAATAATTCTGTCTGTTATATTTTATTTTGTTTGTCCCTACCCTTCTCACTTAATGTTAAGGGGAACACAATTTTATTTTAGTAAGACTTGGACATTGTGAACCAAAAATCTGCGTTCATAATGGTTTACCATAGGCAGAGTTGAGTGTGTATTAAGAATTTGACACTTTAAGCACCGCGAGCAGCAGTGTGAGTAATTTACAACCCAAGACAAATAGAAAGGTGGCCCTTTCTATGTGTACTTAGTAAAACCCAAGGGTGCGCACCATTTATTTGAGTAACGAAATAACCAAGAAATATAGAAAGTGGAAACTTGGTATTAACTACCTTCTTTGGGAAACCTTTGTTTATGTTACTACACATACTGGGAGCCTGAAGTATTAAATTGCGTGATTGTTGGTGCAAAAGGATGCAAAATGAAGGACCAAGAAAATATTAAATTACGTAAAAGTTTTTGGGAAACTGGAGGGTGGGCACCTCTGTTCTTTACTTTTATTTATTACATGTTTATTGCGAGTTTTGTGCCTTAGACTGCGTGACCACCTACGTGTGTGACTACGAAACTAATATACAGGGAGAACTGAAACTTTGCATGCGTACTAAGGGAAAACTGAGGGTGCACAAACAGGAACATTTTTTACTTCTTTCTAAATCACAAGCTTGAAGACTTTAACTATGCGATCACCGGCTTGTGATGTTAAAAAGTATAAGATTTTGATCACTTTCACTATGTGCTGTTGTATACAGCAGTCATTCGTTTTATATTGAAACTCTTCTCTAAAGAGAAATTTCAACCTTCAATACATTTATAAAAGATCATCTACTTTACCCGGTTAATGCCGGGTTTTGCAGCTAGTAGGGTGCGTATATGATAATGTTTGTACGATTAGGTTATTTTATTTTAAATAAATCCGAGGCTAGCCCAGATTGTTAGTAAGACTTTGATAACTGGAAGGGGGTGGTGTGGAGGGGGCAGGATGACTGAATTATATTGGGAACGGGCTCATTTGTTGTCAGAAAACTGTTCGTGTAAGTCAATGTATGAATATTTCATGTCAATGAGGCAGTTGATTGAAGTTAAAGTTTACTCAAGTCATTTCGTCCCTCCACGCTGTTGTTTGATATTGACAACACTGTATTGTTGACATTCTAATTGATTTCTCTGTTGGTTGTCACGACACATGCTGGTGGATCTACTCAACTACTCTAGGATTGCTAGTCCCCCGCACTAGCCGTTCCTATCGATCACATTTGATATAATATTTATTAATCAACATATCACGTGAGATATGGAAGTCTCAATTTCGGGAGTGGCTTAAAGCTGATAACAATAATAATTATGAACAAGTTTACTTCATGTTTTTGCTCGTGATAATCAACCTTCACATTGAGTCATTATTTATGTTTAAAAAATCACCCATTTATCCTGGCCCCATATTTTTGAGTGCATCATTAAACATCTCGAGTGGTTCTCCCTAAAAAGTTATTTGGAAAAAGCATTCAAGATGGCTATAAATGATCCCACTCTTCGGAGATCGGGAATTGAATCCCAGTCAGGTTTACAGAGGTAGTCTTTCCAAAATATATATTTTAGATATTTTTCCCTCCAAGCAAATGAGGATGCATTTTTTTTAAATTATATCTTCATATTCCATACTCCACTAACGTAATTAAATACGAATAGTTCAAATATATTATAAAATGAACTAAAAAAAAAGGTGAGATTTATGTGCTGTTAACCAATATTTTTCAAATTTGTTCTTAAAAATGATAGTGGGCCACTGAAATTGAACATGATAATTTTGGCATAGCACTGAAATAATCTATAACCTAACTAAATGGATTAGTTCTGTCGTCAGAACCATGCTTCACTGATTATTTCTTTTAAGGCAGAGTCTTTTTTGGACGTGTGAGAGTTCATTTATATTTCTTAAAAACCCAACCACAGAGAGCTCGTAGTCAGCTTTTATTTTTGCTCGTATTTAGATGATCATGTTCGCCTTTTCTGTTTCAGTTACAACTTGATCCTTATATGGTTTTCTTGTATAACTCTACCCCATGTATAACCCTTGATTTTTGACCATCTCTTGTTTCAGTTACAACTTTNGAGTTCATTTATATTTCTTAAAAACCCAACCACAGAGAGCTCGTAGTCAGCTTTTATTTTTGCTCGTATTTAGATGATCATGTTCGCCTTTTATGTTTCAGTTACAACTTGATCCTTATCTGGTTTTCTTGTATAACTCTACCCCGTGTATAACCCTTGATTTTTGACCATCTCTTGTTTCAGTTACAACTTGATCCTTATCTGGTTTTCTTGTATAACTCTACCCCATGTATAACCCTTGATTTTTGACCATCTCTTGTTTCAGTTACAGCTTGATCCTTATGTGGTTTTCTTGTATAACTCTACCCCGTGTACCCTTGATTTTTGACCATCTCTTGTTTCAGTTACAACTTTATCCTTATCTGGTTTTCTTGTATAACTCTACCCCGTGTATATCCCTTGATTTTTGACCATCTCTTGTTTCAGTTACAACTTTATCCTTATCTGGTTTTCTAGTATAACTCTACCCCGTGTATAAACCTTGATTTTTGACCATCACTTGTTTCAGTTACAACTTTATCCTTATCTGGTTTTCTTGTATAACTCTACTCCATGTATAACCCTTGATTTTTGACCATCTCTTGTTTCAGATGGTGGTTGTTGAGGATGACGGTGATAAGAACGACATACTGAGACAGAAGAGAGGTGGAGACCGCCAGTACGTTTATGATGCGGCCTTTGGTGAGGACTCCACTCAGGTAATACACGAGCTACCAACGCTTTTAAGTGGCAAGCTAGCGGACTCGTTAGTCAGGGGTTTGATTCCAAACTGTTGTACCAGTTAAATATTGAATGTTCTAAACATATTTAGTTTCCACGTCTTGTAACTTTCAGCCCGCTAATAAGCTGTAATTAATTATTTACAGCAAGTATTAATATTAGATTACTAAAATAGTTAATCACACTGAATTTAAAAATTAATAATAAAATGTTGATATTGACTATTTGTTTACATTCTTTTACACTTATTTAAAAACAAAATTGGATTGTTGATGCTTAAATAAATACATGTTTTTAACTATGGTAGGTAGGATTAAATTTGTTTACACTTTTTTTATTAGTTTATGAGAAGGAACACTTTTGTTTAATGATTTGTCTTTTTCATAGCGCTGTATGCAATATTGATTGAATGTTTTGGCTTTGTGACATTCTATATAGAAAAAATAACTTAAAATTAATGATTATGTCTATGCGTACATGTGAATACCTAATAACACTTGAGATAGTGTACTGTATTGCAAATAAACTTACTACAAGCATAGAATAAATATAAAATCTTTCTTGTTCAATATTATTACATATAATTTTATATCTTGAAATACCTATTAACAGTCATACATTTTTACAATGAAAAGTGAGCAATACAACTAGTTTGTTGAACTAATAATCAAATGTTTCTTAAGAGATTAAATAAACAGTTTGTTAGATATAAACAAAAAATAAATAATTTAGATGATGTCATCATATTTTCAGAAAACGTGTCACTCAAAGGTTATAATGTGAACATCGTTGAATTGATTTTAATGTTGACATAATTTTTTGGGATTACAAAATCTAAAAATAGTTCTCTCTTTATATATAAATATATAATATATCTTAGAAGATTGAAAACTATATAAACTATATACATTTAATTTGAGTAGATTTTTAATCTCCAAATAAAGTGTAAATTCACACTCTGGGCTATAAACAATGAAATACTAAATTAAATATGAAATATGATTACAGAAAACTGTTAGTGCGTGTATTTATTTTGATATTTGTGATTTGTGACATATTGTTAATTTTTTCTTTAACCTAGTTTATTCTTGGGAGTTTAAATTTAATCACCAGAATGACTGTTAAGGAAAAGCCCGTTATCTAATCAACGAGAAACGTTCACCCACACTCATGCATTTCTACTATTAATACTTGAGAATATAAATTGAACGCTTTAACCATGACAAGGGTGTAAAAAGATATTTTTGTAGGGGAGGGTCCACTAGAAAATTATACCATACCTTAAGCCTATAAAAGTTTGTATACCTTCATATGGACCCTCTTAAGGTGAGCACATCGAATTTCAGGGGCTGGGGGAGGGGAGGATCGGTCAGTATATTTAAACCTTTCTACGGCTTTGATATTATTGTATCAAATAAAATCCTGCCTGGATATCCAATTAAAAAAAAATTAAAGTCATTTACGAAATATTTTGAATTTAAAACATAATTGCCATATGTAAACCAGCTATAAATAATTATTTCTCGTAGAACAAGTATACATTGCTATTCATCATGTAAAACACTCCTAT
>CABFOW010004111.1:0-20998 GCA_902141385.1 Timema californicum | reverse complement strand
AGAAAATGACAGATGAAAGTCGAAAGGAAATTTAGAATGTACTGGCCAAAAAGAGAATTTAGACCTAACCTATAGTTTACCAAATAAATTTTTGAATAATTTCCAAACAGTAAATTTTGAGTAGTACGGCCGAAATTGAATTTATACCTTTGGGAAAAATCCCATCCTGTGATGTGTGTCCAAGACACGGACAAACCAAGAAGTGCCGCTTAAGGCACACGACATCAGATTATAAGCAATTTTTCTCTGAGAGGAGGGGAACATAGGGGAAGCCAAAAGAACATAGTAGAACATTCACATGAAACAGCGGGATTGGTGGTAAAGAACAAATAGGTCATTGGAGAGACGTCTGGAACATCACGTGATCACCACCTGACCACTTCCCATGGGGCAACGCGAGAAATGCCACGCTCACCACGCCACACCTCCACTGTCTATCAGTTACGCCTTTTCACTCGGGGCGAGAACAATGTGCGCGGGCCGGGATATTTGTTGACGAGACTTCACACACAGACCGAGAAACGGGGCAGTTTTGGTGAGTCTTGTTATGTTCACTCTTCGTGGTTGTAGACTTGGTGTTATTTAACTCATATTTGCTTCTTGCTTGTAACGTTGATCTCAAGCAACGTTACAACCTTTCTCCCCAGACTCAAAAATTATTTTAATGAAAACATGAATCATATGAAGTAGAGCTAATTTATAGAGCACAGAAGATGAGTCGAAAGTACAGGCTAAATTTGAAGACCAGGCATAATACTTGATAAAGGGAAGGCTATTAAACATATTATAAGTTCCTAAAACTCCCAACTAAAAAAAAGCACAAAAACAATAGTTTCGATACATTGTGCACTATTTAAAATGATAATCGAAAATTCATTTATTTGTAAATTCCCCTCAAATTCTTTGCATTTGGTAAAATTGAAGTTTATTTTTTATCAAATAACAATTCCCAGATACCCATTTTGAGTTAAATTTTAGAGACAGTTTTTGAAAAACTTCAAATTTTCTAAAAATGATCAAAAGCTAAATAAAATATTTAAAAAATAAAACTTATATTATTATATTTATTATGTAAAATACTGCCTAGATACCAAGCTTAAACAAAATAGCTAAACATATTTTCAATATTTTTAAAGCCGTTATCAGTAAAAAATACCATTATATTAACTTTCTGGAGAAAATAAAACACGCGTAATTATTTGTATACTAAAAAACTTACCAGATACCCATTTTAAATTAAATCTCTGGAGCAAATTAAAAAATATCTCAAATTTGCAAAATTAGTTTTCAGTTAAACTAATTCTCTCCATAAAAACGAGTACATATTTTTATTTGTCATGACAAACAATCTTGAGATATATTATATATATATATATATATACAAAATCGTTAAAGCGAGTTTCTGAAAATTTTGAATTAAGTAAAAATCATCATTGAGGTAGGTTTAATATTAGGGCTTAGGTTAAATAAATAAATATACATATTCCAAGGTATAGCCATATAAAATCTAAATATCAAGTTTGAATAAAAGCCAGCAAACCATTTCGGATCCACGCTCAGGGGCAGACAGGTCGACGACAGATCGACAGACAGATACGAGGACTAAGAAAGTGTGTAAAATCTACTATTTTGTTTTAGGGGTTACATAAAACATAAAGACTCGTCATAAACCCGAGGTCAAATATTTTCGAGAAAACATATCCCCACCTATCCAAAAGTAAATTTCTGGGTGTGTCACTGGTCTTGCACCTTGTTGGGTCATAGAAGATTCAGTAGACCTTGAGCATTCTCCTACTATACTTGCCTTGGGGACCCCTGCTCTTCCTTGCAGATTATCTAAAGCACTTCCTTACTAGTTTAAATTTAGTGTTATTTAATCAAAGATAATATTATTTGTGCCATTTTGATAAATGTAAAAATAAATGTATCTTAAACTCCTCTTTCTTCACTAACAGCAGCTATATACATGCTGACAATAGAATTGAATGTCAAAATGTTGGTTGTAAAATATCTATATTCAGCATGTCGATGTTTGTTATATTTATTTAAGGTGCATGCATTTGAACAATAGTAGAGTAATTATATAAAGTAAAATTTTAGGGGAGTGTACCCACATTTGACTAGAGAATGTGAAAAGTAGTTGAGGGGGAAAAAACCTCACTACAACCAACTGGTATTTTGACCCCAGCCCCTACATCACCAGCAAACCGGATAAGATGAGATCGGACCTTAGGTACGGTTGCCTAAAGGTACGAGTGACGCTACTGCTACTACAGTAGCCCCATGGCCTCTTTGGTGCTGAATGACATCTCACAGCTGACTTCTGACAGTCAACATTTAGGTATATACCTAAATTTTGACTGTCAGAAGTGACAGCTGCTAAACACATGTTTTTGCAGATCCCATGGTTCAGCGTAGGGATTCATAATTTGGTCTGGTAACTTTTCAAAGCCGTGAGCGGTCAGTCAGCACCAAAGAAGCCATGGGGCTGCTGTAGCACACTGTATTTGTGTAACATACAGTTTGAGAATAAAGTGTGAAGAATTCATCTACTGTTTTTATTTATTGATCCTTGATTAATCTAAAATTACTGATATAACGCAAACATTGATACATACACTACATTTGAGAAAACATTCTAAATATATTAAAGTAAGGAGTGATATTAATTTTGGTTAAGACTTAGATAAAACGTCAGGATTGCTATACCCAGCATACATACCAAATAGTTTAGAATAATTTCATGGATAGCTCACTCTGTAACATTACGTCATATAATGTTCCAATTGGACATCGCCCCATACTGACGTAAATGGATGTGTCGCATCAAATCATACTACCCGCTCCAATATATTCAATTAAATTTAGGATCCCTACAATAGTATTGTTCGCTGTTGTAGTTCTTGTAGGCTAAGAAGACATAATATAACAATGCTGGACAATATGTTTCACGACTCAATCCAAATCAATGTAATAATCTGTTCAAGTACTTACAATATGAATCTGCTTTCAATAGAATCCTGCTAGGCTGAACGACGCACGGGAATCCAAGACCGGCGACTGGGGCAAGAAGGTCCGGTGTATCAACAACACTCGTCCCGACGCTCAAAATGGACTAGCAAGTAATGGGACATGAACTACCAACGCCTGCTAGAGGATACTTACGTAGCTGACCTCTGACGGATGGAAGAAGAACCTCCTTCAAAACATCGGGTGATTGGAAATGTTGCTAATTTTCCGATGGAGCGAGAACTATCAACAAAGGATCTACGTGACTTTTTGCAGGCATCGTGACGTCACCGCGTGTGTTTTTGTATCCCCACCATAACAACGAAATCCCTATATAATGGCTGTGCAAGCGTGCAATAATTGACTATTCTACGATCAACGATCGACGACAGACCATTGTCATGGACCTGGACAATGGCTGGAGAAATACTTGTAAAATGTATCAAAATCATCGCTTAGACGAGTGGAGTTATGAACTCTAACTTCTTGGTCAACTATAAACTTTTTACATATAATATTCTGTTTCAAAATCTAACGTATTTATAATTTAATCGTCAATTTAATTTAAATACTCTATCTTTAAAATGTCGCCGCTCGGGCGCTGGACTTGTACTTTTGTATTTATTCTCGTAAATATCCTCAGTTACGTGCTAATTAGAAGTTGACATGTTAATATTTATTTGTTTGGAATTGTAGAGTATTCCCGTTTTTTTTAAGTAACTTTTCATATTTGAAATTATGGTTTGAATTAACGTAACGTAATGTAACTATTTATTGGAATTTGAATTAGGATAACTTTAATCTTTTGTAACGTAAGTTCTGTTTGAACAGCTAAAGTTTTGTTTATTTATTTTGGGAACTGTGTGTACCATGTTCTCTGTCAGATAGGATAGTCCCGTGGGAGTTTGGCTTAGGTCTGGTAGTCAAACCCTCACGTTTTGTAAACACTGTAGTGTAGTCGTCAACATTTAAATTTCTTTATATTTATGATATCGTTTTCTGTGAATTACGAAACCTTTGGAACCATATCAAGGTGCCCATTAGGCCCTAATAATTTTTGTATCGCATTTAAATAAATACGATGTAGTATTGTCTCATATAGACTGGTCTATCAATATTGTGATGGATTTCATGTTTCCTTTTGTTAAAATACTTGCGCAACTTGAATTATGTAAAGTTGTTTACCTCGAGTATAATTTCCAACAGAACTCATTATGATATAATGAGACCATTTATTGTAATCTGCGCTATTGTCATTTAAATGAATAAAAATGCTCATTTTGTTGAATTTACATATTATTATATTTTGCATTTATAATGTTTGTCAAGTTTACCCTCTCCCTATATTTACCTTTTATGGTCGGGTAGTATTAGGACTCAGGGAGGGTGCAACAACTCCACGTCTGAAACTCATATACATTAATTTTCCAAATTTGTTTACAGGAAATGATCCTAATACCTTTTGTTTGAACCGCAGTGAAATATATATCTTGATCTAACTTATTGTATAAATATCTTTGTAGCAATAATGAAAAACAATCAATTAACAAATAGGCTAAAGCTATATTATTATTTATTTAATCTGTAGGAAGAAGTGTATGCAGCGACGACGCGAATCCTCGTCAATGATGTACTGAATGGCTACAACGCCACGGTGTTCGCCTACGGAGCTACCGGCTCGGGCAAGACATATACGATGGTAGGAAGCCCCGAGCAGCCTGGAATCATGGTACGAGCACTCAACGATCTCTTCCTCGCAGTCCAGGAGAGTCAACATCATGAACAATTCTCTGTGAGTTACTGGGGCGAAGGGTTATTTTATATGTGTTACACCCCTATAGTGAAACTGTCCATTTCATGAAATGGGCAAATGTCTGCTCATCCCGTGAACAGGTTTCTCCACTTTATCAGTTCACGAACTGGGCCAAATTTGAGATTAACTCTTGCCCACTTAATGAACTGAAACTTATGGTACTATCTACTACAACCTTAACTGAAATTCATGTTAAGGAATTACTAAACTAATCCAACCTAACTTAACCTAACCTTTTAAAGTTAAATTAACTTAAAGACAAAGCCTGTTCTTCAGTTGTCCATTTCACGAATCGGGGGGGGGAAAATCATCCAATTAATGAATTGGGCAACGATTGGAGCTGCCCAGCTTATGAACTGATCAGCACAAGCACTGCACAATTCATGAAATGGCCCTTTGGCCAGTTCGTGAAATGTTCAGGAGGTGAGGTAAGTTCACAAAATGGGCCAATATTTTCCCGATTCACAAACTGGATATATTCACGAATGGAGTGTAACATGTTCACTATTCTGAGCTGTATGTCATTAATCATCATGGTTCGAGCACTCAACGAGCTCTTCCTGGCAGTTCAGGAGAATCAACATCATGAACACTTCTCTGTGAGTTACAATATGCCGGACCGTCCATGCCATGAAGTTAAATTATTAGTTACCTCAGTGCTACTAACAGTCTGAGCTCATGCTGCAGGTTAATCTAATCTCATAACGCAGGATACTCTAATACCATGACTTAGGCTAGTCTAATCTCATGATACAGGCTATTCTAATATCATGACTCAGGCTAGTCTAATCTCATGGTACAGGCTATTCTAATATCATGACTCAGGCTAGTCTAATCTCATGGTACAGGCTATTCTAATATCATGGTTCAGGCTAGTCTAATCTCATGGTACAGGCTAGTCTAATCTCATGGTACAGGCTAGTCTAATCTCATGGTACAGGCTATTCTAATATCATGACTCAGGCTAGTCTAATATCATGGTACAGGCTATTCTAATATCATGGTTCAGGCTAGTCTAATATCATGGTTCAGGCTAGTATAATCTCATGGTACAGGCTATTCTAATATCATGGTTCAGGCTAGTCTAATCTCATGGTACAGGCTAGTCTAATCTCATGGTATTCTAATATCATGGTTCAGGCTAGTCCAATCTCATGCTACAGGCTATTCTAATCTCATGATGCAGGCTATTCTAATCTCATGACACAGGATAGTTTAATCTCATGACGTAGGATAATTTAATCTCATGACGCTGGCTAGAAGGGATTTATAAACTGCCAACTACCATATTTATTTCATGTACAAAGGAAGGTGTAGACTGATATTTTAGTTTCTGCGCATCAGACCAACAACAAATGTCGGTTGTATACTGCGTAGAGGCTGTGTACATATTTAGTTAAAGCTTATTTGAATTAAGTTGACAACACGACTTGTTTATTTCTCTCATGTTTAAAATTAGTGAAAGTACCGGTATTTAACTTAATTTTTATAAAATATGGTATTAAATTGATCAATTATGTGAACGAATTTCTGCTAGTGTGCTTGATATCAGTTTTTCTTTAGATACAAAGATAAGTGTACAATGGCGTGTGAATATGCTCTCATATAGGCTAACGGCGATACATATTATAATTGAAATGTTTAGTTGTCTTATGGGGACAAATCACAATCGATTACAAAATCATTATATTTTAAGTACGTTGAATAAAATTAAAGCAATATATTTTATCGCTCTTGTGCCAAATGTTTGCCTCTAAATTAATATCCACCTTTCTTTGTCTATGCTGGTAAGGGTCTTTCAGTCCATTTTAAATGTGGACACGTGCTTCTATTTTATGAAAGGAGTGTCTTCAGGGCACCAAATGAAGTTTTCTCTTAAGATGTTACATTTTTTATTAAGTAACCGGATTAAATTAGCTGGCCTTGAGAATTTCAAGATAGTCGTATAGCCAATTTGATTGTCCTTAGGATCAAAGAAGGGTCGTATTTATAGTCTAGTCTCGGGGTCAACCAATCGTCCGGTATACGAATAACAAGCATTTAAAGACAAATCAGGGTTTGATTGGCGTTCGAATTTAGACTGACAAAAAATACGGCATTAAATATAGAAACTAGACAATTGCACTTATTTCTAATTCACAACTCTACAGTTTTCAAAGAGAGTATGATGTTTAGGTATTACGTTGACTATCACACTCGCTTAACAAATATGATTTTTTCAATACCTAAAACATATACAGTTGTAAACATGAGAAACACATAAAAAAAACTTTACAACTGTTTGGAAAAAAATTGTATATGATTATAAAATATGCATTTAAATTATTAGTAATGCACATTATTAATAGTGAGCAAACCATGAAACATTTGTCAAATTATTTAGTGATAAATTTATTTATAGCAAAATGGATCTAGTGAATGTTATGGTAATTATTATTTTACTTAACTTTTGAAGAGTGTAATATAACTCCAAGTGTGGGTGTTTAATTGGTTGTCTACATTTTTACTTACTGTAAAATATATGCTCATATGTTTGAATTAGTGGTGACGCAGGCAATGCCATTATGTTTAGCTAAGCTAAGAGGCTCCTTTGATCGTCCTGTTCATGTGTGCGCTTAGTAAAGCATGAATGAGTTAAGGGGTGTCCAAAGTATACAGTAATTTAGTTAATATATTCTACCACGAGTACGAAGAAATGGTTAAACATATGGCGTAGGGAGGAGAGGAAATACACTTGCCCCAATATACAGTCTAAGCCTAACGCTATGGACGATACAAATTGAATTACCACCTTTGTGGGTAATTGTTGTCCACGCATGTTTTGTATTCTTTGAGTAAACGCAAAAAAAATATGTACAAATGTTACTAAATTATAAAACAAAGCAGTTACGTTGGGGTACCTGAATCTGTAGACACACATACTAAGGCAGCCACGGGCAGACTATTGCCCGCGACGTCACTTTGGGCAGCCCGTAGGATTTTAGACAGTTGCATACATCCCATTAACGATAACAGTTTGAGTAGTTATTAAACAACATTTAATTAGGCTAAGAAGCAACATGAGTACATGACATACTTAATTTTATTTGCTATGATATATTGTTTACCAAAATTATATAATTATAATATGACTAATTATTATTATTATTATTATTATTAGCACCGCGTCTTACTACCCGTACGGGCTATAAGCACTTACGCTAATGTGTAATGGTAGGGTGATTGTGAGATAATATGGAGGACCTACAGTTTAACGTGGAATCCGAACCACGGTGGAGGCCTGATATTCCCCACATTCACAAGATGTCTTGTCATAGGTGAAGGAAGGGTTTGGTAATCAGATGAATCTGTGCCGGGACCGAGGATTGAACCCCGGCCGTCAGCATAGAAGTCTGACACCTTACCCCTAGACCACCAGGTCATCGTTAATATGACTAATAAATATATCTTTGTGTGAAAATAAAGTTAATTATTTAGTAAACTTATATTTTTGTCCCATGCAGCCCACTAGAGACCTTACAGATGTGCATGTGGCCCTCGGGGAGAAAGGTTTTCCCACCTCTGTAATAAGCCATAAATCTAGTCTGGTTTGCCGGTGACATGCGGGGATTTAGGGGCGTACATCCCGTTTGAGAGCACTGATGTGGTTTTTATTCGTTTCCCACTTTGCTGCCGCGCATATTAGGATATCTCGGACCGGTATGAAGTAATCGTATCCCCAAAGGTACGCGAAGGATTTCAGGGGGTAATAAGTTTTATCAAATGTAACAATTATTTTTATAGTATTAATTTCTTTTAGAGAAATTAAATTAATGAAGATTTTGACGTGACGCTTTTATAGCGATTTCTTTTCCTTTGTCATGGTTTTGCTTAGTTTACCACTAGAGCTTTATTAAATATGTGGGACGGTCGTTTATACGTCACAAGAGACCAATTATTTGTTCCCTATTTTTATGGAAGAGGTACGTTGGCTAGGCCATGGCCTACGAAAACAATACGCGACTGGGAAAAGTTTGGGAATCACTGTCTTAGAATATGTGGGTAAAGTATCTTATTAACATAAACACACCATCTTCAGTGGCCGAATGACTTAAAGCGTTATTATCATGGTATATTAGCCTGCTGATGACGAGAAGATCGTGTTTTTAATCCCGGTCAGTTTTACAGAGGTTTTTTTGGTCCCTTACTAAATGGTTTACTAATCTCCTTCTACGCATATACGGGTAGTAAGACGATGTGCTAAAAATTAACTTAAACACATAAACCTCGCCAGCAGCAACTTTTCATCCGTCGCAGTCTTGTCTGAAAGCACGGCAAGCCTGGTACCACTATCCCGACCTTAATCAACCTTGACCAGGAGAAATGTAATGATATGTATTATGCAAGTGTTTGGTCGGCAAAGTGCTGGAGAAATGGCGGCCGTATAATGAAACTTGTGGTTTGTGTTATCGGCCCACTCGAGTACTCAGAGTTCCGGACCGCATCGCATGTTCTCGGATAATTACTGGGGTTGGCAATCCCGCCCTAATCTAAGGTTCATGATGGCAGTACCCCTGAAGTTGTTTTCCAACCAGACATCGCGATTATGTCGAGGCCTTTCAAAATCTGGATTGTTCTACAACAATTATATTTAAAATAAATGACTGAATAAATGTTTAATTTGCATTAAATTTATTTAGTGCACATATTAAGAACACAAGGTTTTGTAAACACACGATTAATATATCAGCTTGACAACACCATAGGAACCCGCTTCGGTGGCCACATGGTTTATTACATCTTTCTAGAAATAGACTAGACTGCCGATGACAGGGAAATTGGGTTTGAGCTCCTGTCAGCTGTACTGAGGGAAATTTTTCCTAAATTGTTTTACACACTATCCATGAAAATGTGGATGCACCTCATCTCAATAAAACCTTAATATCCCTAACTCACTAACGTATTTAGTACATAGGCGTAATAAGACAGGTAATAAGACGCAGTGTTAAAAAAAACACCGGAGGATATTGAAGCGCACAAGAAGGAGAAACCTCATATATTAAAAGTGCACGAAGATGTGGATCAAAAGGGCACTAAGACTATGAATAAAGTGCACAGGAAAAAAACAGAAACTGCATAACGTGGCCATATGGCAACCATGTTTAATGTAAACAACCTCCTTTTGCGGAGTAAGGTATACCTGTCAGCCGGTCCACACAAATTGTGGAACCTGTAACTCCATTCAACTCCTAACCACTGACCTAACCTAACCTGACCCAGCCTCCATGATCCATTTTGAACCAAGTCATTATGAATTTAATGTTTACTCCGCAGTTCGTTTAAGGATATTACCGAGCTCGGACGAGTTGTTCCGCAATTCGTATACACCGAGGTTAGGTGTTGCCATGGGGCTCATGGATACCAATCAATGTTGCGCTTTTGATATATTCCATAGCAGGTACAAAAACAAATTCAGTCTGTGCGTACGCAACCTAGCTACACACCTGGCACTACATGCAAACTTAGCACCAAGAGTCATACTATCTGGGCTACAGGTTGGACACATACATTGATAGACTAACTGATCTAACCTAAAACAATTCTTCTAACAATAACACAGACAGCTCTAATACCAAAATAAAGATTCCAACAATTAACTACCAAATTTATCTTTAGAAATTGGTATACTTTAACACAAACACAACATTTTTGAAGCACCACTTTGTATCAAACCAAGGGGCTCTAAGATTGTTATATCTTAACAATCTGTCATGTGGGGGGTAAATATTCTCATACTGCAGTATTTAAAAAAAATGGAAATAACAGTGCTTAAGCTCCAAGACCACTTAAACAATACTCACGTTTATATTTACGCTCAACTGTATTAAAATATTGAATATATTATTCATGAATACAAAAATATGTTCAAGTAAATGATCAATAATAATAATAATTAAACCGACAAGTTCCCTTTGACTTATAATTTGTAACAAGGTCAATATATTAAACTTTTTGCTTACAAATCTCCTTAGCAACAAGGTGTTTGTAAAAATATACAAGACATTTATAAATCTCCTTAGCAAAGGGGTTTTGAAAGATAAACAGGACAAATTAGGAATCAGGGTGAGAAATGTAATGTGTGTTTTTGTAGCTTATTATTATTTATGTAGCTGTAGGTAAAGTGGAATAAACTTATGAATACATTATTCTACAAGAATAAGATAGAGATTTTATTATATAACTCTAACACAGAGGTGGCCAAACAGTCAATCGCGATCTACCGTAGCCGCTAGTTTAGTCAATCATCTTGGTGATCGATTAAAAAAAATCTAGAGAAAGAAAATGAAAGAGAATGTTCACAGATTTTTCTCAAATCAACATTAAAAAATCGAAATATTGAAGATGTCTGACTGATGAACATTTACAATCCTGCCTTCGTTTATTGACAGAGTAATTATTATGAACCCTCATACAACAAACTATCCTAAGATTATGAGGGGTCATGTATCAATTTCAAAGTCAAGGATTTAATGAGAAAATACTTTTTTTTTGGAGAAATTATATATATATTACGTTTTGACGAAAAAACTCAGTTTCGGTGTGTGAAAGGACTACAAGTCTTTATATTCAATATAATTTTACTATTAAAACACAAAAAGGTTTATTAGCTTTCTACCAATGAAACAAACAATATAGACCTATGGTTCCGTAGGAGATCGCAAAGAATTCTTCTTTTCTGAATTAGATACCTAGAACAATAAACCTAGCCACTCCTCCTCTAGCGCATATACTTGGGATATAGCTTAGTATGATGAGTTGATTTGATTTAGTTAGGATACGGTGCGATAATGTACAAAGGGTAGAATCTGAAGAAAACCTACAATATATATTTGATAACATTTAAATTTCATAGCTCCAAGTTTTTAAAATACTATAAAAAGTTAACCTTTTATAAAAAATATTGAGTTTATTACAGTAATAGCTTGTAATCCTTAAGTGTATACATTCAATGAAAGCAGCCTACAGCTAATATAAAAATAACTTATTTTCAAAATATTATTATAAAATAATATATTTATACAGCTATGTGATTTGTATTTTTACCTTTAGCTGTGCATCATCTGATATAATCTATTCAAGGTAGCGTTGAACTTTTCTGACAATTCCAAATGTGTATTCATCAACTTTACTTGCAAAATTGTCAGAACATATTCACTATACTGAATAACCTTTTAGTATTTTTAGAAATATTATAAAATACACAAGTTATTGTGAAATCAGTATATGAACAGTCAGTTTACCCTGAAAAGTAGGAACATAGTGTAATTGGTCAAGGTAAGACTGACACATTTAAGGAAAAATGACTTAAAATATTCAAATTTAAAGGCTCTCTCTAGAGGAGAAGTTAAGAAGTAACATATCTGATTTTTACTATTCCATCCTCCAAAGAATAAAGATGTTTACTAAGAAGAATAGTTTAATTTATTCAAAAATTATGTGTATTATAATATACATTTTTATTCCCCCCTCTTACACGGGACTGAAACATAAGTCTTACTTGTAATACATTTTATTAGAATCACGTGTTGCTGATACGAGCAGCGTGGAGTCACGAATGTTGAAAGTCAGAACGGAAGTCTGTTGTACAGTAGCATTGGGCGGTCACTTCTTAAAGGAAGTTGTACATCCTATCTTGGGAAAATTTCTGGTGAAAAATAAAAATCAACTTTAAAATGTATTCTATACCATGATATATATGTGCCAAAATTAAATATACCATGATAGCTCTTCAGCATTTTAACGCCCCATTTGTTATTAATGATTGATTAAAGAAAGATGTTTAAACAATATCTTTACAATATTAAATTATTAGTGAGACTAACAAATATTTGTATTAGTTTATAATACTAAACCACCTCTGTGGTCAAGTGGTTGGAGTTACTTGCTACTGATCCAGAGGTCTCTGATTCAATCCCCAGAATTTTCAGATTTTTCTGTGAAGCAGTGGGCCTGAAACGGGGTTAATTCAGCCTCATGAGGACAAATAAAGAGATACTAGGATGGAAAAAATTTGCATGGTTTGTTGTGCTGACAACATGACAGCACAAAGGAGTTTGTACTATCTTCACCAACATACGGTAATCGCTCTGCCGGTATGGCTCGAATGCGGGCTGACGACATGAAGTTTTTATCATATTAATCGTTTGGTAAAATATATATTCTCAATGCTTGAGTCTCCATGCCTAAAATTTATTATCTTTTAAAACATACTTATTTTTATGTTGGCAACATTTAGTTTCTTATAACTCATAGTATATCGGAAACTACACATTCATTCGGTAGGTACTATACGTGGACTAGACTCTAAGCCAATCACAAGTGGCTTTACAGCAACGCGTAGGTCAGTTTTCAAATCCCAGCTCTGTGCACTGAGGGTGTTTCCTTACATAACTAACTTAGTTGTTCCTCTTCTATTACTTTCACGGAAATTTGGATACACATCCTCGAAACAAAACTGTGCTCATCTTACCACATTAGCGTTGTTAAAAGTGCGGTTAGATTGGATATATATATATATATATTAGTTTATCATATAGTCTGTAAATATATATAAATATTTATGTATATAACCAGGTGCTCCAGGTGACCAAACCAGGCCCAGTACCAGAATCAAAATGCAGGCCCCCCCTCTCTTTGTACTACTCAACTTCAGTGGCGGTGAACTTTATTGGTTTAAAAGGGTTTTGACCCCCAAACAAAAGGAGGGCACAGGTAATCTGTCCCATCAAATAACTAGAAAATATTTAAAGTGGACCTCATCTGGAGTTTAAAAAATAATACTCTTCTATAAGCTATTTATAATGGATAACCCCAATAAACCTTTTGACAACGTGATTCCTCTAGAAGCTATTTAAAGTGGTTCTCACCAATTTTACTTTCTCTCGACACCTCGGAGATAAAGTATTGTGATCGTCAAAAAAATTGGACTCAAGATTATAAAAATGTCGACGTTTCATGACCTCCTGAAACAAAAAATAAAGTGGTTTTCTCAATGCCGTTTGTCTGTACCTCGGGATAGAGCAGGATCTATTTTAGCGATTGGGCTAAAATTTGGTATCTGTATTTTTCATAAGTCCCCGCACCCCAGTATTAAAAAAAATTAGACAGCCAACCCTTAAATTAAGGGTATTTTAATGGAGAACAAAAAGATAAAAGATCAATTTTCTCACAATTCACTCTAACGATTTTGATTAATTTTTTTTATCTAGACACTGTTTAGCATTATAAACAAGATGAAACTATTCTCATCTTCTTATTAAAATTACTTTGAGGGTACTTGAAATGAGGGAAATTTTCTAATTTTCATCATTTATCCGCAACTATTAGAGATACGAGATAACTTATCATTGTAAAGTTGTAGTACAATTAAAGATTCACATCTTTTATTTGAAATATATTTTTACAGAACCAATTGTTTCTGAGCTATACGCAAATATATATACTTTTTTAATTCAGGTCTGAAAATGAACTTGTTTCTTATGCTCTTTGATGGACAAAGATGTTTCTGTTTTCTAATTTCTTTGGTAACAGTTTTCCTATTAATTAATGCCATAGGGTAAGTAACAATATATATTATTTAATTTATGATCTTTGTTTTAGTGTTTCTACAACAATGTGTAAACCTATTATTTTGTTTTACAAATCTTGCGATTTTTTTTTACATGTATATTCTAAGATAAGCTAGAAAAAGTCTATGCGGTGCGCCGTACCGTTTATTTTAAAATCAGACTTCTTTAAAAGGTATATGGAGTTGTTCTCCTTCATAAAAGTTTAAAATTATGATGTTCCTACAAGTTATTTAAAGTGGTCTTCTTCTAGAATGGTTAGATGCCTATTATAGATGCTATTTAAAATGTTCTTCCCCCAGAACTAAAAAAATAAAAATAAAATAATTGGGTGTGCCATTTGAAGTTTGATGTAGGTATTCTAGAATATCAGATGAGAATGAAATAGATCTCGAGGGGGACAAGTTTATTCCAGTAAAGGGGTTCTCATATTCTAGAGCATCAGAGAAGAGTGAAATACATCTAGAAGTGGGTAACTTTATTCCGGTCAAGGATACTTCATATTATAGAGTTTTAAAAGGGGGTTAAATAAATATAGAAGGGAGGCAAATTTATTCTACGAAGGGGGAGGAGTCTGTTCCGGTCAAGAGGGGGGACAAATTATTTCCAGGGTGAAAGGCCCCCATTGATCCTTTTCTATGCTAAACTTGGGCTTACCCATTTTAAAAATTGTTTTCACTTTTACAAAAGAAAAGTAGTGTGCGAAAACTATCACGTAATTGAACACTGAAATGTTACGAAAATAATGAAATACTTAAATTTAAATTGAATTTGATTTACTACCAGACTCTCTTTGTGTGACCACCCGCTTCGGTGGCGTAGTTGGCTAACGCGCTTGTCGTGTTGAGCTCTACTGCTGAGGACGAGGAGATCGAGGTTCGAATCTCGGTCGTAGAGAAGAGTGAAATACATCTAGAAGTGGGTAACTTTATTCCGGTCAAGGATACTTCATATTATAGAGTTTTAAAAGGGGGTGAAATAAATATAGAAGGGAGGCAAATTTATTCTACGAAGGGGGAGGAGTCTATTCCGGTCAAGAGGGGGGACAAATTATTTCCAGGGTGAAATGCCCCCATTGTTCCTTTTCTATGCTAAACTTGGGCTTACCCATTTTAAAAACTGTTTTCACTTTTACAAAAGAAAAGTAATGTGCGAAAACTATCACGTAATTGAACACTGAAATGTTACGAAAATAATGAACTACTTAAATTTAAATTGAATTTGATTTACTACCAGACTCTCTTTGTGTGACGAATTTAACCGTTAAACTTCCAAACACTTTGAAACGGACAAGACTGAATTGAACCAAAGATATAATGGCGACCAAAGCCAATAAGTTCCCTCGTGGAAAACCACAACGGTAGGACTGCTCATTTCTTAGTATTGTTAGGCAATTTATTTTATATTTTCTTTCATCTTCTACATTTTTAAACATTTGTGAATTTGGATATTGTGGTGGGCCTGTATATAATTTATGTATACACAGAATATATGATAAAATAATATATCAAAGGAATGTATATTAAAACATTAATAATACATAAATATTTGCCTTTAGCTGAAACTGGCACATTGATAAATTACTGCTGATCATGTATTGGATACTATTTCAAGTCCTGATTCACTATAGGTTATTTTATACTTTTTTAAACGAAGACAATTTACACTGGAAAAGGATTTTGCATGGTCATCCCTGTCAACACACATACGTATTTTATCTTTCCAACAAATACATTCATTTTGACCAAATTTTTTATATTTTCGTATATTGTGTTTAGAAAAAAAAGTTTGATGTAAGGCCATCTTTAGGCTTCGTGCTGATTTGTCTAAATGGTTTATACCTTTTGGTTAATGTTATGAGGCCAGACAGTGTTTACAAAACATGATCGATATTGTTCTGGTTTGGTGCATAAAACAACATAAAATACTATTTGGTTACAATTATTAGAATTAAGGGATTAAATCTGTCATCGAATAAGTTATTCTAATCTAAAAGTAAATAGTGTCCATTGATAGTAAGAAATGTCGAAATAATCTATTAAAAATCCAATAAATAAGTAATGGCAGGTACAATCAAATACATTTTGAATAAAGGACGCAGTGTTAACTGGTAAAATCCATTATATCTGTTGTTCTAAGTATATAATAGTAGTAGTAAATAGCGAGTAAAAAATATACTGTCGACCCCAAAAGGGGGTATTGGTTGGAAAATACAAGACACTACTGGACCAAAAGAATAGTGTTGGCTGTTCTAAATTCTAGATAAAAATGTAATCAAGTTAGCAGCATTGCCAATTAAACCCAAAAAAGTTTATAAAGTTCAACTGTCAAGCCGAAAACTCCGTATTATCTAACCATACTAAGGATAACTATTAAACTAAGGAGTATTTATTGGCTAACAAAGAATGTTTCAAACTACAAGTAATTGTCGGTGACCTGGTGGTCTAGGGGCAAGGTGTCAGACTTCTGTGCTGGGGGTCCAGGATTCAATCCTTAGTCCCGGCACATATTTATCTGATTGCCAAACCCTTCTTAACCTCTGACAAGACGTTTATTAATCACAACTTGGGAATGTGTGGAATGCCAGGCTTCCACCGTGGTTCGAATCCCACATTAACTGTAGATCCTCCATTTCATCTCACAATCACCCTACCATTACACATTAATGTAAGTGTGTACAACCCGACTGGGTAGTAAGACACAGTGCTAATATTAATAATAATATAAGTAATTATTGATTGAACCCGGAATGGTGAAATGGGTTTCCCCCATGAATGAGGACACATGGGCCACAACCAGTATCCATTGTTCGTATGAAGCCACGCGGCCATTGTTTAGCGATTCACGACTGATTATCGAAAAACGTGCTGTGACAATAATGTTGCTTCAACTCCTCATAAAATATTTATAATAAACCACTCACGTTAACAACAAAAGGTAATATATTATATGGCTTTGGGAACTTTTCTTGTGAATGATATTTTGATCAACACCTTTGAAATTATTTATCAGTACTTTTTAGACTTACAATATACAACATTTGAGAAGGCGATCTGTGGTGTCAACTTCGTCTAACATGTTTTGCTGGTGATGGGAGATTCATTGATCCAATCCGGGACATGTGTGTTGAATAATTGTTTTCCTAAGTTAGATTACACTCTCCCTATAGGTAAGTGCGGGTACATTTCCTCTAAATTATACCTTCCTTATACCTACTACATATAAATACACACAAACAAACTTTAATCAACCAAATGGTATTAATTTTATGCCAAAGGTAGAGATGGCAACGATATATCGATACAAAAGGCACATCGATTTATTTTCAAAAACATTGATATTGTCTTAGCTTGCATACTTTGTAAATCTAGAGCATGTTTGTATGACATAAGCCTGATGAACTCACACTTTCAACTCACCTGACTCAGCAGTCGAGTATTCAGACCAAGCCGTGTTTTAAAACAACGCCAGTTGTTTTGCTAAATAAATAACATAGAGCAGTGTAAAAACTAGTATTTTAGCGAAAACACTCCTCTTCTTTTTGGTATATAACAGTGCGTTTTGGGCCTTAGAAAAGGAGTTGGGGGGAGGGGGGCAGTCATACGTACGACAGTTACCAGCGGGGTTTGGTCTAACATATTTTGCCGGTGATGGGAGATTCATTGATCGAATCCAGGACATGTGTGCTGAATAATTGTTTTCCTAAGTGAGATTACACTCTCCCTATAAGTAAGTGCGGGTACATTTCCTCTAAATTACACCTTCCTTATACCTACTACATATAAATACATACAAATAAACTTGAATCAACCAAATTGTATTAATTTTATGCCAAAAGTAGAGATGGCAACGATATATCGATACAAAAGGCACATCGATTGATTTACAAAAACATTGATATTGTCTTAGCTTGCATACTTTGTAAATCTAGAGCATGTTTGTATGACATAAGCCTGGTGAACTCACACTTTCAACTCACCTGACTCAGCAGTCGAGTATTCAGACCAGGCCGTGTTTTAAAACAACGCCAGTTGTTTTGCTAAATAGCATAACATAGAGCAGTGTAAAAACTAGTATCTTAGTGAAAACACTCCTCTTATTTTGGGTATACAACAGCGAGTTTTGGGCCTTAGAAAAGGAGTTGGGGGCAGGGGTATCCCGAAGCTTTGAATCACTGTTCTTCACCGAGGAAAACGCCCCAGCCCATCCTAAGCGTCAGAGTTCGTTAATAACAGCACAGCACCGGGCGGACAGGGTTTGATACCAGCTAGGGTTATAGCGTCGAAGATAAGTCTGCTCAGTAAGGACGTCGACGGATAGGGTACTTTTTCAAAATTCTATCAATTAGTTCTACATCCTACATCACATTACACACTATTAACTTAGTTATTATATTTCAATAAATCAGAATAAATGAGCCCAACAATTATTTGCCACTACCTGTCCTTCCCACAAGCCCGTCCTGACACGCTAAGCCCATGAGAGCGGTGGTAGCGACAATATACTTATATCGATGTTTAAGTAACCAATATACCGACCAATTTAGTGATATATTTTATATTAACATTATTATTATAAACCACGTCTTACTACCCGTTCGGATTGTACGCACTTACGCTAATGTGTAACAGTAGGGTGATTGTGAGATGACATGGAGGACCTACAGTTGGAATCCGAACCACGGTGGAGGCCTGACATTCCTCACATTCACAAGTTGTGGTTAATACACGTCTTGTCAGAGGTGAAGGAAGGGTTTGGCAATCAGATAAATCTGTGCCGGGATCTAACTCTGGACCCCCAGCACAGAAGTCCGACACCTTACCTCTAGACCATCACGTCACCTACTTTTTATTAATAAAATGGCGAGTTTGTTTGTCTGTTGTCTGCGATATCTACCATATGTAATGTAAAATTAGTAACCCCTGGTCACAAACATATGCACCTCTAGACTAGAATTTTTAATTTATTATTACATTTTAAAAAATGTATTAAAAATTAGCCGGAAGAAATAGAATGGTGACTTTTTTCTGGCTATTTTAAGCAAAGAAAAATGCTGCAGCGGGTAACAACGCAATGCAACGACGCAAAGTACTTGCTAGTATTTCTTTGATTGGACCATGATTTACTGCTGGTAGTTGTGATTAATACACGTCTTGTCAGAGGTGAAGGAAGGGTTTGGTAATCAGATAAATCTGTGCTGGGACCGAGGATTGAGGCCTGGACCCCCAGCACAAAAGTCCGACACCTTATCCTTAGACCACCAGGTCACCTACTTTTTATTAATAAAATGGCGAGTTTGTTTGTCTGTTGTCTGAGATATCTACCATATGCAGATGGCTGAAAATGTAAAATTAGCAGCCCCTGGGCACAAAAATATGCACCTCTAACCTAAAATTTTAATTTTTTATTACATTTTAAAAATGTATTAAAAATTGGACGGAAGAAATAAAATGATGACTTTTTTTCTGGCTGTTTTAAGCAAAGAAAAATGCTGCCGCGGGTAACAACGCAATGCAACACAAAGTACTTGCTAGTGTTTCGTTGATTGAACCATGATTTACTGCTGGTGAATCAACATGAGTTAAAGTAGGCCAACTCTAATTCATAATTTAATGTTCTCTATAAAACGTGTTATCTAAATTTAAATAAAATTATCTCACCTCGTAACTTACGTCTAATTTTCAGTCCATTGAGGTCACATGGAGTGGACTGGAATATTATGAATGTTCGTCCACGGCTTATTACCGATCAACGAGTCGCTGGTAACCATAAACTCCTTCACAGAACCGCTGAACAAATATATAACATGGGCAGCTATTGTAATGCATCGATTAACTTTGTAGATAAATCAAGTCACGATATTGCACCCCTGTCATGGGAAACACGCTTCACTACACTAGTGAGATTCTCTTTACATTAAACAACATAACATATTAAATAAATAACTAAGCAAATAATCAGGATTTTGGTAGGAAATTATATAAAAATTGTTTATTATTCAAGATAGTAATTAACATTCCTCGATTGCATGTATTTTGGTGTTGGAGGTAGGTGGGCTCGAAACCAGTTGATCACGTCTCATTTCAACTATATTCAATAGAAGTGTGAGGGATTCCCAATCCCGACCCTATTGTCGGGACAAATATGCTATAATCTCGAAAATTTCTGGAACTATGCTTCCATTCCTGAATATCTAAAACATTGGGTAGTTCAACACATTTTTATATTTTATATTATTATTTGACATGTAATAGATATTTATTTTGATTAGTCGATTTATTTTATATGCCACTTAAAACAAATACGATAACTTAAATCAATATATTTAATACCTTGAAAATTGAAACCTGGACATGGGAATCGCACCCGTGTCCAGAAGTCATTTTCCAATTTTCAGAATATGATATCTAGATGGAGTAATCCACACTAAAAGCATAAATAATCGCTTTGTCTATTTGATTCTTCAATATATTTTAACTAATCACCCAACATGTTGAAGTGTTGTGCATTCACTATAGAGTTACTACTCTTAGACTACGCATCAAATCTATAGCCAGCAATAACATGAATT